>BPLR01005538.1:0-101818 GCA_021605095.1 Caerostris extrusa | reverse complement strand
GAATTTTCTTCTTTATTTTGTATTTTTTTCCCCTTTTTGTATTGTCTTCATTGGAAATAAAAAGAAATGTTTATAGGCATACCATGGTGCATGAGCCATGATATGCGCGAGTGTTTTTGCAAATTTAGAGCTTTTTATTATTCTTAAAACAAGCTGACTTGTATTCAAAACTAGTTAACTGAAAATTAAAAATCAAATAAAATACACAAAATAAATAAAAATATTTGAAGAAAATTTAATCAATTCTATATAATTAAGATCTGATAATGTTAATTAAATTAAATTACAAATTATTAGTATTAATTATCTTCAATTATCTTTTATTTTTGCTATAAAAACTTATTTATAAACAAAATTATTATTATTTTTTTTTGTGAAAGTAGTGAAAATCTTCATCAATGTTATATACAGAAGTGGATTTTTTTCCAAAATTTGTCATTCATTCTTACTTTTTTTTTCAAAACATCATTGAATTTTTAAAGTTTAATTTATTGTTGAAAATAATACCAAACCATTTTAATGTGACGTTCCATTGTGGGAAATCCAATTCGTATAATGGCAAGTAGTAGCACCGGAATTGGCTTCATTCGGAATTTTCGAAATAAATTGAGTTTAATTTTTATTTGGATTAATTGATGTTATAGAGAATTTTCCAAAAGATAACTAGAAAAATATTGATGATTTAAAAATTTTTTTTTAGCCATTTCATTGTGGAATGTTTTAATGGGATCATCATAATACAATTCGATGGTATCTTAAAAATGTTTTGAGTTCATGATAATAAACTTTTTCATCTTGATTTATTTGTACGAATCCACTGAAGGCGATTACCAGGAGAATTTTAAATATTTTCCAACAAATTTTTCTATTGACGCTACAGAGTCAGAAATTTTCTGGATTTAAAGAAAGCAGAAATTCTTCACACAATGTATCTCTTATATATTTATTTGGTTCAGAAACACTTCTTAAAATTTATTTTATTCGGTTTAAAGAGAATATCTAGTCTACTGACAGAATTTTTTTTTTTTTTTTTTTTTTTTATGTTTATTTTTGTATTTCGATTTATAATTTGTTTTTAAATTTCACAGCAGCTATGAAGTCCATGATAAATTCCAATCAATACTATTGTAACTAACAAAGCCGTCAGCGAATTGAACCTCCTCAATAATGCTCACCAGTGGCAAACTTTGCCACTGAGCCACAGTCAGGCAGAGAAAACCTTGAATGTACCCACAAGAGAAATGAGAGTTTGCCTTTTATATATATCACCAAATATTGAAGAAATGGCTAGGACATTTCAGGTTCATGTTTCTCATAAATGCAAGAACAAATAAACTTGGGTATTTTACATTTTATTTTTTATCGCATTATTTTTTTCTGTAATATTTGATTTAACTATTAACATATTTATCAAAAAACGTGTTTATGGTTGCCTCTGTAATTATTCGTAGGGTTTTTAAAAAGTGTGAGAACCACTAGCTCAGGGGTGGCCAACCCAAATGATCTTGCGGGCCTCTTTGGAAATGCATCCCTAACTCCGCAGGCCGCCTATAAAATTATATATTCCTATTAGATTTAGACCCACTATAGACATTTGAAACAGAATGAGTTATAATTTTTGTGTTTACTATAATTCTTACATATAAACATAGATAATATATACTAATGATACTAAATGCACATTGTAAAGAAATATAGAACACTAAAAATGAAATCTTTAAAAATATATAAATATAAACGAAATAAAAAAAATGAAGTCATTAATGTGAAATATAGAACCTGTTATATTAGATGTTCCAAGATGCGCGCGCTTATGAGTTCGCAGGATATAATTTAGTTGTTTTTGAGAACTCATCAATGAAACAGGTTCTATCTGTTCTATATTTCGCAAGAACACTACTGCGTCCAAAATGTAAGGCAAGTTTTCAATTTAAATTTCCAGAATATGGTATTTCAATTTTTTTTATTTTTAGGTTGTTGGCACTGTCCTTGACATCTGTGTGAGATTTGTGTATATATATATTCATTATTCAAAATATATATATATATTCATTATTCAAAATATTCATTAGTGTTTGAGTTACGCTTGGTTTTGTGAAATGCTAAAACTGATTTCGGCGATTCTTTGAAATGTCTCTTCAATCGACTTAAAACGGTGTCCCCGGACTGATCTTTTGAGGTTAGGGAATAGCTAGAAGTAGCACGATGCTAAATCAGGTGACTACGATGGTTGTGGAACGATATGGGTTTCATTTTTGTCTTAAAAGTCACGAAGAATCAATGCAGTGTGAACTGGCGCATTCAGTGTTTCCGGTATCAATTAAGATTTGATGCGTTTGAGGCCCAAAACATCTTTTAAAAATGGAATTTTGAAAGTCCAACATCATCAGCAAGGACTCTAATTGTAAATGGACGGTTTTGCAAGCACCAAATCTTTAATTCTTTGGACGTGAGCTTCATCGGTTGAGGTTGGTGGTCGACCAGATGGCTGTTCGCCTTCAATGCGTTCTCTGCCTTTTTAACTGTTTTTACCACGTGTAAACATTTCATTCCGATATAGGAATGCTCACCAAATGCCTTCTGCAACATTCTATACGTTTCCGCAAACGAAATTTAACGCAAGTTCTTGCTCAATTAATTCAGACATTTCAAAAATCGCTGGAATCAATTTCAGCTTCTCACAAAGCCAAGCGTAACTAATGAATATTTTGGCGTCAAATTTCAAGTAGATGTGAAGGACAGTGCCGACAATCTAAAAAGAAAGAAAAAAAAAAAAATTGAAATACCATATGCCCGGGAAATTTAAATTGAAAGTTAGTCTAACTTTTTTGGACACAGTAGTATTATTTAAAATCAAAGTTAGTTTTTCAATTCCTTCTATTAGCTCACACTCTCCTATATATATCATGTTAAAATTTTCAATAGATAATAAAATACTTTTATTCATACACTCAAATTCAAATACATTTTTTTTGAACTTGTAGTGGATGACACTTAATACAGTTTTTTCAAATATTAATTCACTAATTAAATTTAATTCATTAATTTTAGTTTTTTTTTTAGATTTAAGCTGCATATATCTACCAATAGATGGAGCCAGATAAACTTAAAAAAAAAAAAAATGAATGAAAATAAAGGACTTTCTGCAATATAGTGAAAGAAAAGTAGAAATTGACTTAAAATTTTTTTTTTATATTACTTGTTTCTCATCATTTCGACAGTACATTTTGAATACAGGGATGCATACATTGGTTTTATAAAATAAATATATTTTGTACTTGTGATCAATCTCACGGACCGGAAAATGTTCAGGGCGGGCTGCTGGTTGGTCACCCTGCACTAGTTTATTGTTTCACAAGTTGGTTTATTGTGAACTGCAGAATGTTTACCTTCAGCATGATGAATTATTTATTACAAAAAGTATGATAACAATAAAAAAGCAAGATTGCACACACAGAACGAATTTAGTTTTGTTTATTCCTTTCTGTTTGTTTTTCCAGCGTTCCTTTTCCACCTGCGAGCTTTTTGTAAATCTGCTTAGAATAGTATGACGAGGTTTTCCTTTGTCATATCCGATGAATATTTTTTACGTGTGCTCATCGAAAAGAAATCACCGCTCCCGTTACTTCCTGTCAGAAAAACTTCCTTTTTCCTGTTGGAAAATCTTGGGAATTTCGATTGCAGATCTTGCATATTTATGACACATTAATACAGAGCATTCCGCGAATAGCAAAAAGAAAAAGAAAATGTACTGACTCAGCGAAAGGCTGCTGTGAAGATCGGTTATCTCGTTTCAAACGAGTTGATAAAAAAAAATATCTATTGTCTACTTTGGGTTCATGAAACTCATTTTCGAAGCAACTATTTACTAATCAAAATTTTGATCCATTAAAAGAAAAAAAAAAAAAGAAAATTCTTTCTCAGTGAAATAAAACAATAATTTATGATAGCTATTTCGAAACGAAGGAATTTAAAATGAGCAGATAAATTTGAAAGTTGAGAAATCAAACTATTAATAGAGTTTTCCCTTGGTGAAATAATTGCTTGCGTTGCAAAACAGTGAAAAGGGTCCCAATCCGTGTCTTCATCTTTTCAAATTTATCTGACTAAACAAGAGATGTTGGACCAAAATAGAAGAATGTCTTGAACCTGAAACAACATCGGTCGCCAGTGTGTGTATTTAGTGGAATAATTAGCTAATTGGTTGGCTATTAGGCCACTGTCTGGTGCAGCTGTACATGCTGTGGAACCCTTTAAAAATAGAAACTTTTCGATTCGAACGCGGATCTTTCCAAAGATCCTTTTTAATTTAAACCATGTGGACCGTATTATTAATGGCGTTATGCTCGTCTCTTCAAAAAGGTAAGTTAAGTGATGAATTATTTCAAATATACTTATTTCGAAAAGGGAAAATAATTCATAACTCTTTCATTTACAACTCTTCCTTTAAGAAATTGTCATAAGCTATAAGACTCAGCTTAAAAAATATATGAGATTATATTTAATGAATGGATAGTTTTTTTTAACTTAAATTTTTTAATGATTTTCTCATAGAAAAAAAAATCATTTTTTTTAAAATTCTTAAAATTTTTGAAAATTCGTACTTACTAAGAATCATTGAAAATTCGTACTTATTAAGAATCATTGGAAATTCGTATTAAGAATATTCATTGAAAATTCGTACTTAAGAATATTTATTAAAAATTCGTACTTATTAAGAATATTCAAGAAATACAAGTTTTTAATTTCTATTATTTAGTGATATTTTGCAAACATTCTTGTCAATATAATAAGAATTAAATAAATAATAATATAGTACAAGGAATTGTATAGGTTTATTTACTTATTAATATTAATTTTAATTTAATTGCAACTTAAATTTTTAAAGATTTTTCTCATAATAAAAAAAAAAAAAATATTTTTTTTTTTTTTGAAAATTCTTAACATTCACTGAAAATTCGTACTTATTAAGAATATTCAAGAAATGTAAGTAACGTTATGTAAGTTTTTAATTTGTGTTATTTAGTGATCTTTTGTAAACATTCTTGTTTATATAATAAAAGTTAAATCTTAGAAAATAACACAGTATAAGGAATTGTATAGGTATGCTTACTTATTAATAATAATTTTAATTTAATTACAATGTTTAAAATTTTAGTTATAACAAATTACAAATGAATCATTACATTTTTTAACTAATAATAACCATGCTGGTATATGGAATTCATTTCTGTTATAAAATTAAAACTTTACTAAATAAGCCTATTTCACAAAAGAAAAAAAATGGGCATTTTTTTTAATTTGAATGATGCTTTGCTGAATTATAAAATGGTGAATAGATTGTAATTTGAATCTATAAATTATAGAACAACTATATAAAATTATTAAATTATTTCCTTTTCCACATTTGCATAGAGCTGTAATATCCTTACAAATAAAACGATTTGAAATTAATAAATTTTTGTCGTGTTTTAAATTTGAATTTCAAGAAGTCTGCATAGTATTAGATTGTTAACATTTAGTAAGGAAACACATAAATTGATTCCGAAAAATTGATTGAAATTGAATAAATTGATTGAATTGATTGTATTTTAATTGGAATTTAAAAATAAATGTTATGTATATATTTTTTATAAATAGCTTAACATTTCTTGTAATTTTTGAAGAAACTTTTTTTTGCACTATTTGTGATATCTTATGCTTTATTTTTTAAACTAAAAACAAACATAAAATCTTATACTTTTTGTCAGTAAGAAAAGCATACTTTCTAAGGAAAAAAAAAAGATGAATTTAAGACAAACTGCGTCGTATCAACTATTTATTTTATTACACACTCAAACCTGTTTTTATGTGGTCCTTTTTGTGTGGTATATATATATATATATATAAATTCTATCAAATCCATATTATGAATAAAAATAAGTTATGGCTGTCAAAATATCATGCAAATGAAAAAGAATCCAACAGATGTCCCACACGATATTATATCATGACATTACCAAGAATGTTATTAGATGCAAGATAGCATCTTCATATGACGAAAGTGATTTTGAACCAGCTGTCTACAACAAAATCCGCTCACTTGACCACGATGAGAAGTTTCAAAACAAATTTTGGTATCTGTGTAATCAAATAAAATATTTAAAATTGTTCTGGTGTGTCAAATCAATTTTTCTTTTGTTTGAAAAAGCGATTTCTAGTTATGGTTCTAAGATTTTGATTTACATATTTTTTTATGGGGATTTATATATATATATATATTTACCGCCTAAAATAATTTTTTAAAATGTGTTGCAAACAATATATTTTTAGAGCTACTTATGAAGTTTCAGAATATTTTTTTATGCGGTTTCTTTTTATTTCCCTATTCCCCGCACAAAAAAACAGGTTTGAGAGAATTTACTGATGTTTGGTAGACACTACTGGCATGTGTCAATACAATGATGTAATTGTTAAATTTCTAAATTTAATTTAATAAATATGAAAGGAGTAAATTAATTTGGAGAAAATATACTCAACATAATAACATAAAACATTATTCAAGGTAAAAAAAACCTAATCATCATCATCATCAGTGGCACAGCAGCCCCATGGACAGTCAAGGCCATCTGCCTACTGGCCGATTTCAAGACGGGAGATGTTTTCTTTTTACATAGTGGGTTAAAAAAGCCTAATATAAATTTTTATTAACCGAATTTAGATGGGTGATATTTTAATATAGCAAAATAATAACAATAATAGTATAAAATACCTTCAAAAACAAATAAGCGATAAATGAAAATCTAGAAAATTTAATATGTGAAAATGCGAATCAATTGTTTTTTCATGGAAATTAATACTTCATTCGATAGCGAAAAAAAAAGTATTACTTTTAAATAATGAAGACATTAACTAAATTTTAGTCATAAGAATATATCCGTGTGAACTGACTAGCGTACTTTTTTAATTAAAAAACAGCAGCCGGGGCCTGAATGGCCGAGTGGCTAGCGCTCTGGCGCTCGGTACCACAGGTTTCGGGTTCGAGTCCCGGCGGTGCCATGGATATTTGTAGTGGTTCGGAATCCACTTTAAACCGTAGGTCCCGGTCTAACACGATCGTATGAGCGTTGTGGAGAATGACATATTAAAAAAAAAAGGAAAAACTAACTGTTCATATGTATAGTGATTAAGCTTGTTGCTTCACATCCCTATATACCACTTCATTCATCATCATCAAAAAAACAGCAGCCATTTCTTGTATTTTTCTGCACTTAATATGCGGCGCCCAAACTTATATATGTCGTTACTGCTTACATATTCTGTATGTATATATGGACTTATTTATAGGTTGATTAATTTATGGACTTATTTATGAAAGAAACTGCTATTTTTTTGTATTTACCTCTGAACTATAGCATCATTTATTTTCCATAAACATATATCTTGTTATATAAATATTAATTTCGAAAGTTTTTAATAGTTTTTTTTTACTATTGTTTCGTATACATATATGCTGATTCCGTATTAATATATAGACTAATTTATAGGTTGACACATTTATTTTATGGATTTATTTATGAAAGAAACGGCTAATCTTGCTGGATTTACTTATGAATCACAGCAGCATTTATGTTTCGTTGGCATATATTTTTATTATATACATATTAGTTTGGAATGTGTTGCCTCATAGATAAATAGCTCCACGTGTGTAATATACTGTAAAAAAAAAAAATCGAAATGTATGCTGGCGCCAGAGGAATTATAAACTTCCTCGTCTTGCGTGGGCGTGGGCTTGCTCGATGATTCTTTAATACAAATAACTAATTCAAAATCTTGAGTAGTCAAACAATATTTATGATAAAGAATAGAAAGATTTGAAAATTAGGCCAAGTCATAATCATTGAAGTTTCATTATTTGATAGGAGCTAATAATTGAAATACATAAATGAAACATTAACATTGAAATTTCATGAATGTTTGATAAAATTTTCAAATTTAATAAGTTTAAATTAATTTATCGAGTTTAATCACTACAAGAAATGTTATATCGGTAGAATGCGTTTGGTTTTTGAATAAAGGAGTTGTGTTTTTACAGTCAACTGAGAGGAAAAATGTTTTTATTTGGAGACCATAACCAGAATGTTTTTAAAAATATTTTTCTATCGTTGGAGCTCATGATTCAAGAAAAATTTCATCTGAAGAGTATAAGGAAATTCCGATAAAATTTTTAGGGGTAATTGTTCGTATTTACGTGTCGTATTAAAAAAAACATCCTAAATCAACTTTGCTATCCATGTGAGACATTTATATAAGCTTTCACAATTTCCATTGAGTCTTCTCATTTCTGAACACAGTGACTGCAACACATCCACCAGTGGATATGACATGCATAGATGAATTATTTCAATCGTAACACATCTGGACGCTTATAGAATTATAAAAATAAAAATAAAATGCCTTGTTGTGGAATAGATATTATAAAATTAATGTAATGTAAGGCATTACGTTTGTTATTAACTGTCAAACAAGTTTTAAGATTAATAGATATTATTTTTCATTTAAAATTTCATTTGTTGAAGGAATTATAAGGTATCTTATTTATAAATGTACTGTAGCATTTTTCCCACCGGGAAGAGTTGCATCCTTTCGTTCTCAGGAGAGAAAATGTATATTTTTAACAAGTACATAATAACAACCTATCACTCAAATCTTACAGCAGACAAGTGTTATGGGTAGTTATATTACATGCAATTAGTGTTATGCACTAATGAGAACAGCCTGTCACTCAGTCTGATAGCAGATAGTCAGTGTCACGGATAATGAGACCTCATGAAGTTAGCGATTGTTTGTGCGACCTTCACAGATTGAAACATCACACATCAACCTTCGCAGGCTGTTGCATCGTGATTGATCATAGACTATGAGCTGAGAAAATGTCTAATCCAAAGAAAAGTGAGGAAAGCTGATGAGGGGCATGAGGCTATCATGCCTTCAGACTGAAAAAAAAAACTATTCCTTTTTTTTTTTGTAATTTAATTTCAAACTTTAATTTCTTTGTTTCTTTAATACAAATAATTAATTAAAAATTAGAGGCCAAAATAAAACAGCACTGTATAAGAATTGGAATTTCATTATTTTATAGGAACTAATAATTGAAATACATAAATGAAACATTAACATTGAAATGTTATGGAAGTTTGCTAAAAAAATTTAAATTAAATAAGTTTATCGAGTTTAATCACCACATCTTGACAGCAAACTAAAAAAAAAAACTTGAAATTTATCTGTCATATATTTGCTTAATTTATAAACACAACGACAAGTAAATGAAGAATTTGATGAGTAACGAATTGGATGAAGAATTTGACGACGAAATAGAGAATTTGATGAATAACGAATTCAATGAAGAATTTGACGAAGAAATAAAGAATTTGATGAGTTTTGGTGCTAGACTTAACAAATGTCTTATCATTTGATTCAATCGCGATATTGATAATTTAAATGGAGATTTTTTTCTGTTTATAAATGACAAGGTTTTTTTTTTTTATCATATATGTGCAAATTCAAATAAACTGGAGCATTTTTAAAGCATAGGTTTTTACAATGACGGCTACTACTTGAAATGCATTATGAATTCAGAAAACAAACGATGGTTGACCCTTGATAGCCAATAAAGTAAAGAACTTTGTTCGAGGATAAAAAAATAAATAATTAAGAACCTAGATTGAGATTTTTTATCTATTCGTTGATGGCTGATTCGTTGTTGACAAAAGGTCTTGCATCAAGGATTCGTACATTAAAAGTTCTTCTACACTGAAGTGACAAAAGTCATGGGATACCTCTTAATATCGTGTCGGCCCTCCTTTCGCCCGGCGAAGTGCAGCAACTCGACGTGGCATGGACTCAACAAGTCGTTGGAAGTCTTCTGCAGGAATATTGAGCCATGCTGTCTCGATAGACGTCCATAATTGTGAAAGCGTTGATGGGGCAGGATTTTGGGCACGAACAGACCTCTCGATGATGTCCCATAAATGCTCGATAGGGATTCATGTCGGGCGATCTAGGTGGCCAGATCATTCGTTGGAATTGTCCAGAGTGTTCTTCAAACCAATCGCGAACAGTTGTGGCCCGGTGACATGGCGCATTGTCATCCATAAAAACCCCATCGTTGTTTGGGTACATGAAGTCCATGAATGGCTGCAAATGATCTCAAGTAGCTGAACATAAGCATTTCCAGTCAATGTTCGGTCCAGTCGTACCAGAGGACCAAGTCCGTGCCATGAAAAAACAGCCCACACCATTACGGAGCCACCACCAACTTGAACAGTGCCTTGCTAACAGTTTGGGTCCATGGCTTCGTGGGGTCTGCGCCACACTCGAACCCTACCATCAGCTCTTACCAACTGAAATCTTGACTCATCGGACCAGGCCACGGTTTTCCATTCATCTAGGGACCAACCGATATGCTCACGTGCCCACGAGAGTCGCTGCAAGCGATGTCGTTCTGTCAGTAAAGGCACTCGAGTCGGTCTTCTGCTGGAATAGCCCAAGAAAGCCAAATTTCTCCGCACAGTTCTAACAGACAAGCCCCTTGTACGTCCCACTTTGATTTCTGCGGTTATTTGACGCAGTGTTGCTTGTCTGTTAGAATTTACGACTCTTTGCAGACGTCGCCGGTCTCGGTCGTTAAGTGCAGGCGGTCGACCACTGCGCTGTCCATGGTGGGATGTTATGCCTGAAATATCATACTCTCGGCACACTCTTGACACAGTGGATCTGGGAATGTTGAATTCCCTAACGATTTCCGAAATGGCATGACCCATGCGTCTAGCTCCAACTAACATTCCGCGTTCAAAGTCTGTTAATTCCCGTCGTGCGGTCATCATCACGTCAAATCCTCTTCACATGAATAACTTGAACAGAAATGAAAGCTCTGCGAAAGCACTGCACATTTATACCTGTTCTACGCGATGCTACTGCCATCTGAAAATTTGCATATTGCTATCCCATGACTTTTGTCACTTCAGTGTATATCGCAATAAATTCGAAATTATTCAATAAATATTTTGCGAGTATTTAAATACTTGTCATTTTGATCAAACTAGGGGTTGGAACTATGCTGGAAATCAATGGATAGCTGGATCAAGCTAGGCTGGAAATTGATTTCTTATCGAAATCTGATTTTTTTTTTTAAATTACCATGCTACCTCGGTATAAAATCTTAATCCATTACAAACTCTTGCAAATAGGACGCATACAAAATGAATTAAAAAAAAAAAAAGGAAAATAATTAATCTGTTCTTATGAAAAAAATCCTGTGGTTACTTGCATATTATTAAGGTTATATAATATAACTTAAAAACTGTTTAATATTGAAATACATAATACAAAACCAATTAAATGAAATTCATACAATGAAAAATTACCAGATTTAATTTTCACTTATTAGTCTCTATTCCTTGGATCTGGTTTAAGATCGTCAGATTTGGCTTCTACGAAAAATTTGTCCCAAAGAACTAGTTTCTACCTTCTACTGAAATGTGACAATATCTGGTCTTTTATTATGACTTCGTTGGGATGGTACCTGCATATTAAAAGTAAAATAATCCATTTTCTAAACAGTATCACTAACAGTTCACTTATCACTTTTTTTGTCAATAATAAAATCACCGGGCTTCAACTAAAATTATTCTATTTTCTTGTCATTTGAACTCTCGAATCATTTTTTTTTTAAATTACTGATGTTATAAAAATGATTTAAAATTCAGCAAATTAAACTTTTTAAATTTCTAGCAATTTACTTGTTTGTATGGCATAAGATTATTAAATTGTTTGTCTGAGTTTGCCCTTGTCCATTGTGGCATAAGACATCATCTACCTACTTATCGCTACATAATATTAAAAAAAAAATTATCTATAAACGTAAAATAAGTATTTATAATACGATTTTGAATCTTTGTAAATTTTCTACGAATTGCAACAAAAGTGTTTAGGCATCAATCAATAAACTAGTATATGTTCGAAAGGCGGTGACAGATCACCGATTTCTGTTCTATTCTGGCGCGATCATGAAACATTCTGCTTGCACGTGGGATTAAAAGCGAACAAAAGTGAAAAGCAGCTGCTATTTATTTGTGCAGCTGCACCAATTTCACCACAAGCGAAGTTTTCATCAAATTAAAAAAAAATTTCTTGTTTTTAATGAGCAAATAATGCGACGACCTTTTTAGATAATTGGCATGGAATGGTGCTTAGAAATGCCTTGCGATTAATAATGCCTTGACAATTAATAAAGTTCTCGTCATTACACATGTCTATGTTTTACTTATTTGATTTTGCTGAAGGAATTGACTCTTTTGCAAAAAATTATAGATTAGCTGATTTTTCTTCTTTTGTATAAAAAGGTTACTCTTTTCGTGTCTTAAATTTTTAATTAAAACTGAGTAGCGGTCTATCCTCATGCGTCAAGCTCTATATTTTGAAATAATTAATGCATTTAAAAATTTTAAATAATTACTTTATTGAATAATTAATTATTTTAATATCCATAAATAATAAAAAAAATCAATATGTATTTATTATAATTCTTCTTTAAATTAATTAGTATAGCTTAATTTATGTCTTCTGTCTTATGAAATGACAACAACAATTGTATTAACAATTTATTAGAATAACAATTTCTTTAAATAATTGTTTAATTATTAATAACTAATTATTAAATAATTAATTGTTATAATATTCATAAATTATTTTTTACATTTATATGTATTTATTATAATTCTCCTTTAAATTATTTAATGTAGCTAAATTTATGTCTTCTGTCTTATGAATTGACACACAACAATTGCATTCATAACATTAATGGTTTATTATAATTATTATTGTTTAAAAATATCTATTCTTTCTCAGGTTAACCTGTACGCTTTTTAATTAAGCAGTAGATTAGGAAAACAAACTAAGAACGACGCTTACTGTTATTTGTATTATTTACTCTAACTATTGTTAGTTGTATATGCCATTGGCCTCCAAAATTTAGTAATTTTCCAGTTGTAGGGCTACCAATGCATGTTTAATTTCAAAATTCAAGACTAGGCTGGTAAAATTCCCAAGATATAAGCAAAAAAAGTGCAATAAAGAAAAATAGTATTTTTAATTTATTAAATTACATTTAACTTTTAATAACAGATGCCTCTAATGATGATTCTTGTTTATACTAGCAGCTCTGAGAATTGGTAGAGAGAATACTTTGACCAGACAGAAGGGTAATAAATCAATCTCAATAGTTGAAGTATGGAGAAAAAGCGCAGTGCGTGGGAGTTGGGATAGAAACAAAAACAATTGAAGAGGGGGAAATTGTGACTAGCAGAGAAACTGCAGGGTCATTCGGAAAGGCGGATATCGAAATGTTAATGAATAATATTCCGAACAGCGCGAGGTCTTTCGCGTTGTTTGTAATGGGAAATGTCGTCATCAGAGTTGCCGAGGTCGAGATCATTCAAAACAGAATTATTAATATTGGGAATGGACAGGGTCGGATTTTCCTATAGGCTAACTAGGCTTCAGCCTAGGGCCTCAAGATCAAGAGGGGGCTACATTTAAAAATTAGAATTAGAATTACAGTATTCTAAAGACAGTAACCACTAAAACACTGAACCGAAAATAAGGAGAAATTATGAAATCAATTTATCTGAATTGAATTTGCTTTAATCTTCAATGCATCGAATATATTTAATTTAATTTGATAGAAAATATGATAATTTTTATTGCATATTTTATTTTCGTAGTCAAAGATTTTTATTATTTGAATTTTGTTTCTTTGTAAATGTTGCGTGTTATGTTTGATTAGTTATTGTTACAAGTATTGTATATGGTGCTGAGAACAAATGTCCATATAAGTGTTCTCGACTTTTTTTTTTTATTTATTATCCGTGCCACATTTTTTATAATGATTAATATCAATCACAACATGTTTCATTTAACATATTGATATATATCACAGTAATAATGTATTTCATTATCTCTCATGTAATTTACAAGCTTAAAAATGGGAGGTGAAAGGGCCTCATAAGTGAAATAGCCTAGGGCCCCTTTTCATCTAAATCCGGCCCTGGGAATGGAGTTATAAAAATTTTGTTCAATTTTGTAAACACATTGTTTAAAACTTGGGAAGGAAAGAGTCTGCCTAATATTCTCTTTTCGGAAAACACCGGGGAGAATTTGTAAGCATACATAGAATTTTATTTTCAAGTCTTTGTATGATCTCGAAACTCGATAGAGCAGTAGATCCCCAAATAGGATTCGCCTATGAAAGTATTGGACGCAAGTAAGCAAAATAATTGAGTTTTTTTTATTTTCAAAGGACATAGTAGAGTTCCTAAAAATAATTGGATATAGTACGCGAATGCATCTATTTAATTTATCCCTAAGATAGTTAATGTGAGGAACATAATTCAATATACGGTCTAATACTACACAATATTTTGTCTGTCCAACCCAATTAATAGGATAATTATTAATTTTGATAGAAGTCTGAAGAACCATTTTAAGCGTAAATAGTACTGCTTCAGTTTTCTAAACGTTTAATTGAATTTTCCATTTTATAAGCCATTGTTCAAGTTGAGTAATATAATTCTGAAGGTTTTTACTAATGATAAAATGTTGGCGACCTTGAGTGAGGAATGCCGTATAATCTACAAAAAGACTGATTTTCACATTAGAAATTTGCGGAATGTCATTTATGTAAAGATTGTAGAGAAATGGAGCAAGTATTGAACATTGGGGGACACCAACCTGTATTACCAATAGAGACCGTAAAAGTTCTGTTAATAAGATAATTTTAATAAGAAAATAGAAAAGTTGAAAATTATGGGTTAACCTATTGATCCAAACTCTATCAAAAGCCTATCCTGGCGGTGGCATGGATGTTTGTTGGTGGTTCGGAATCCACGTTAAACTGTAGGTCCCGGTCTGTTTGGCCTAAGGTGTGCACAAGATGACCGTAGAGCGACAAAACCAAACCAAATTATCAAAAGCCTTGGCTACACCAAAGAAACAACTGCAGTATTTAATTTCCAGGAAAATCCTCGGAAAGAGTTTCAGTGAGATTAAGTAGCTGATGCGTTGTAGATAACTTTTCAGTAAGCCGAATTGCTGGGCTGCGTCAAATTGCTTCATTTTTAGATAAGTCAAAATGAAATTTTCTGTAAATTTGTTTAATGAAGAAGAGAAATGGCCATGTAGCTAGAAAGGAAGTTGGATCTTTTTACGTTTCTTATGAAAGGGCAAAATTCGAGATCTTTTCCAACAATCAGGAAATAAGAATAATGAATGACAGCAGTTTGGCAATTTTTAAAAATAGCTTTTGAAGGAAGATTTTTCAACATCTTATTTGTAATAGTATCCATACCAGGGTTTTTATTAATTTTTAAGTTACTGATGAAATCGATAATAATAGAAGATTTAGTGTTAACAATTTCAGGAACGAAATGGATGGAGTTTAAAGTTAGATATAGAGTCATAAACAGCTTTAGTATTCTGAGGACTATTAATGCTATTTTCCTGAAACTGCTCCTGAAGGCAGTCTGCTAAAATTTTAGCTTTTTGAGAATTAGTTGCAACTGTGCAGTTGATAGTTTTTAGAGTGTTAATAGAAGATATTTTCCTCTTAAAACTTTTGAAACTTTCTAAAAAAGAACCAGCTTGGCTGTTTACAGTTTGGAGGTGATTATTCCATAAAATTTGCTTATATTCAGAGATAAGTCTTATGATAACTGCTTGAGTATAGTTGTAATGAGTTTCTCTTTGTGGGTCTCTGAGAATTTGCCAATTTTTGTTCGCATGATTTCTTTGAATAATTAGCGTTTAAATGTAAGGAGGTAAATAGTTACTATTGCTGGGAGTGATATTTTTAGAAGCAGAGTTGGGAGCGTAGATAATGGTATTAGTAAAATTAGTTACTTGTGAGGAATTAATGTTATTAGTAAAGTAGGTAATGTTTTTATTAAGGATTTTAGTAAATTTAGAGCAAATAGATCTAGTTTTACTGGGTATTGGAATGGTAGGATAGAAGGACTAGTTGGAAAGCTGTCTTTCAGTTTGATTTTCTGTTCAGCGCATTTTAATATCCATGAAACCACTAATATAATAATTTTTTATGGTTTTGGTATATTTAATATGCAATAAAAAATGTTCGAAAATAAGATTTTTATCACTGAGTTTAAGCCATATTTCAAGCTTCTTGAATTTCTTTTTCTTTCTTACATATCAGTTATTTAAAAATATTTAAATTAATCGCAGTGCATTTAAATGTTCTTGTTTTCATTTTAAAATATGCAACAAATTTTGTAGCAAAATTTAAATCCCAAATCAACAAAGCATTGATAAGTTGCCTAAATGAAAATATTCATTGCTAACAAATAATTTACATTTCTATTTTACACACTTATCAATGGGAGCTGATGGCTGAGTGACTAGCACTCTGGCGCTCAGTGCCACAGGTTTCGGGTTCTCAAGTCCCGGCTGTGTCATGGATGTTTTTAGTGGTTCGGAATCCACTTTAAACCGTAGGTCCCGGTCTAATATAGCTGTAGAGCGTTGGGCATAGTGCTGACAACCTTAACCCGTAAAAAGGAAACATCTCCTGTCTGAAATCTGCCAGCAGGCAGACGGCCTGGGGCCACCATGGGGCTGTTGCACCACTGATGCAATGATGATGATGATGACACTTATCAATGTTCAAATTCTGTTGAGAAAAAAAAAAATTTTTTTTTGATATACACACACCACATACAAAAATCTTAGCCCAAACCAATTGAAAATATAAAAAATTTTGTTCTCAGTGAAGATAAACATTTTGAAAAAATTTATGGCATTACTTCAAAGAAATATTTAAAGTGCTTTGATATTTTGGAAATCGATTGCTTATTCTTTCCTTCCACATTGCTTCCTCTTTATAACCATATAAAATAATAGCTGCAATTTATCTGTTTTTTATCTTGTTAAAAAATTTTACCAATTTTTGCTTTAATTTTTCTTTTGAGATTTATTTCAAAAGAAAAATAATCGAAATCGAAATTTTCAATTTGACAAATTATCTGAAAAAGTAAAAGCTTTCAAAGTAATGCATACAAAAATGAGCAAATTTTAGCCGTTTGTTTAAATATGAAACCTTTATCTGTGCTGTCCATCCAAACCCGAAGCAGACAACCAACAGCTCTGAAGTTCATCCGTTGCTTGGGTCGTGGATGCTTATGGACACTGACCACGAGAAGAGATAAAAACGCATGCAATTCTTATCAGTTTTCTATTATTCTAGTTACGTAGTACATATGTGTTATCTTCTTTTTCTTTTTATCATTAATTGAGACAACTTTCAGTTGATATATATAAAAATTTTATTGATACGAGTACTTAATCGAGCCACCGCTCGCCATCACCTACTCTATAGGTTACCTTACTTGTCCTTGCTCTTGCATTAGAATCCCCGTACAGGACAACAACCTTGTACGGAGTTACATCCCTTGCTGATGGTGCCATCTATTGCCTTTTATAATAACAAATAGTTTACATATGTGTACTGTGATAGACACTCAATTAACTTGAAAATTTGTATACTTTGTACAAATAAATATGCATGGAGAATTTGGTGAAGAACGGATTATTTGTTAAGAAAGTTTTGTTTTTTAATTTCATTTTTTACAAGAGATAATATTTAAACTGTATCAAACTCGAATATAGCTCCACGTGAAGAAAGAAGAAAAAGTAACCGCCTACCTTCAGAAGCAAAATTTTCAAAAAATTTTTCATGGAACTATTTTTTGATGCTATTGTTGTATTAGATTATAAAACATTGACAAACATGATCCTGAAAATATTTATATGAAGATTTTTGTTAAAGTTTGGCAAAAATGGACGAAAAGAGCATTTTTGGACTATGCATGAACACTCCTAACATCACATTGACAATTAGATCCGTTCTGCATGCATTGAACTAAAATAATGACAATTTTCTTAAATATAACAGTAACAAACCATCGAGTCATGAGCAAAAATACAAAAAAAAAAAATAAATAATAATAATAATTTTTTTTGAACAAAAATCCCCAAAACTCATATTTGAATGAATATATTGAAAACTTTTAGTTCAATGCATACATAACATTATTCAAGATGTATAAAAATAAAAATTTCATTAGATTCCGAAAATTATTATAATATTTATGTTATCGTAAGGCTGCGTAGCAAAAAACAGTTTTCAGTAATTCAATTGAAAGTTTCGAAAGCACTAACTATTGATGAAATAGCCGTGTATCAACTTCTGATGACTTTAGAAACCAACTCAAAATTGTTTTCAAGAGCTATAGATCTGATATTTAAAATAAAACAAACGTTCATGTATTTTTTCATGGAAAATAAGATTTGAAGGTGATTGGTTACCTTAAAACAATATCTAAGACAGTCATCATCATCATCATCAGTGGTGTAACAGCACTAATAGTGGGCCAAGGCCATCTGCCTACTGGCAGATTTTGAAACAGGAGATGCTTTTACATTTTACTGGGTACGGTTGTCAATGCTGTACAGTCACATTAGACCGGGATCTACGATTTAAAGCGGATTCCGAACCACTACAAATATCCATAGCACCACCGGAACTTGAACTCGAAAACTTGTAGCACTGAGCGTCAGAGCGCTAGTAACTTGACCATCAAACCCCCATCTAAGATATTACCGATTCATAAAGTTGAACCCCATCATAGCCATCATTTTATTGTGTTCGTAATTTCTCTACATATCGGTGCTCTTTATGGGTTTAATTTGTAAATTCATTCTCACTAAATAAGCGTTAGAGGATTCGTAGGGAACTATAGACATCTATTGTATGAAGGCTTTGATTGGCCAGAGTTCTGACATTATGTGGCTTTGTACATCTCCATGAAGTGCTGTAAGAGAAACTGTTAAATGCAGTGTGTATTTTCCTTCCAGAGATGAGACCTCTTTCGATGTGCCATTCCCTCTGTTCGGGCAACGAGGAGTTCGTGGACAGCATGAATCCCTGTCGCACGTGCGAGGGGATGCGAGGACACTGCTCGTCCGTCAGCAGCCTGGAAGCCGGCTGCGACTGCATCGAAGGCTTCTACAGGAACAGAAAAGGGGTTTGTGTGCCCGAAGAAAAATGCAAAGGTATTTAAGACCTTAAATACTTATTTATTTTTTAATAGTGTTAACAAAAAATGTAATAAGATTTGAATGTTGCATTTTTTGTTGTACGAGTTGCACAGAAAGTCTCTTTAGACCTTCACATATGCCAATTTTACTTCAAAAGCCATATGGTAGGTAATTTTTATAGTATTTTAGATTTCAGCCAACGAATAAACACAAGAAACTTCATCCGGATCGAGTTTTTATTTAATTTATTACTAATTAAGAAAAATGTTTATCAATACAGCAGAGGTGTTCTTTAATCCGGCATTCGAGGATGGGGCATTTTCTATAACCAGGAACCAATCGAGTCGCACGCTTTCGGATTTGTGTGGATTAGGCGTTTATTGACTTTTAGCGTGCATTTTTATTGGCATCAACATTTCAGAATAGTGATAATGATTCACAATAATCACTATTGTCAATCATTCTCGATAACTAATCAGATTGGTCAAAGTTGAAGTCGCTTTGGCAATGGAAATGCACTCTTACTGATAGGTCGTGATACTCTGCTGTTTTCATTTTTGACCAGTGTTTACCATAAATATCAGTTTTCCACTCAATACAGCTTAGAACTCATAAAACTTCAGATCTCACAAATCTGCTCACAATTCGGACTAAATTCTTGAAGAAGAGAAAAGAGCCACCTTCTGATTTACAGTTACAACCAGCAATTCAGGATGGAATACTTCTGTGGCACATGAACTCTCCCTGTGGGTGAAAAACAAAGTGAAAAGCGATTCGCCAGACCAAATTATATCTTTTTTTAGCCATTAGGGTTCTACTTTTGATACTCTCACCACCACAGAATAAGTTTTTTTCTTTCATGAGTTTTTTGAAATTTCAGTGCTGAGTGATTTCTCATTGCTCATATTGAAACTTACTGAGATAAAATTTTATTAATTTCTGAACATCACAACGAAAGAAAATTATTTGTTTACGTTAAATATTTCATTAGATACGTTTTTTTTTTTTTTTTCATTGTGTTTAACCTTTTTCGATGACCTTGTACAATTAATAGAAAGAAATGTCTTAAAAACAGATAATGTTATGAGAAATTAACGGATTTTGTAAGACAGGGATAGTTAACGGACATATTATCGACAATACAAGTGACATAAATGGCAGGTGAACATTAGAGAATGGAGTGACTTGAATATCTTCATTGCGTTGCAGAAGATTTACATGGAGGATGCAGAGAAAACGAAGAATTCCTGGAATGTGGCTGTCACAAGACATGCTGCAATGGGAAGCGAACGGAAGGGTGTTCTTGCACCCAGGGGTGCTTTTGCAAGGATGGACTCGTGCGGCACGAGGACGGAAGGTGCGTCCGCCTCGAAGAGTGCGGCCCAGAAAGCAAAAGTAAGACTTTTATTTTGTTCTTATTTGGAACTCACATGCTTCCTTACAAAGAGGAATATAGTGATTAGCATGTCGAGTTTCTGATCTAGCGACACTCAGATATTTAGCTAGCATGATAAATCCGTAGGGTGGAAACTTTCTCCGTCAGGTCTTAGGAAGATAAAAAAATCAGGAAGATAAAAAATTAAATCTCCTCAAATAAACTAACTGATAAATGCACTAAGTAAATTAAAATAAAATCTTATGCCATTTAAAAAAACATGATACATTTGTAACGCATCTCTGAGATAGAAGACTAGAAATAACATTTTGGTAAAATAATAGTTTAGGGAACATTGCGATTTTGGCAATTGTTTTACCGTCAAGTTAGCTCCAATCTATGGCCCACATCTCCAATTGTCATACAACTCCACAACGATGTTTTCGCCGATTTCCATGCAACACATTTTTCGATATTTGGTGAGTTATTGCCACAAGAGACAGACACAAATTTCTTTTAAATGATTGAAAAAAAAAAAGTCACGTTTGGATTCTGTTGTATTTCTTTAAGCGATTCAGTGTACAATGAATAGATAACATTCCAACAAAATATTTTATCCATACACAAGATTGCATTTGGAAAATCCACACGTTAATTATAACTAGTTATGTTAATAGGTGATAATCACACAAAAAAAAGATAACAAGAGAATGAATAGTTTGTTTTAAAAGATGAAGGATTTTGTAGTCTTGTTTAATAAACATAGTTTCGTTTCCTGTTAGACTTATTTAAAATAACCAACCACGATAAGGGCCAAAACTTTTAAAATAATAGATTATAAAAGATAGATTAGATTTTTATTTACACTCATGTCCATAAATTAAGGATAATGAAGTTCAGGCAAAGAAAGAGACAGAAGCAAAACAAATTTGACTTATTTGTAAAGTCTATTTATAAAACAAAAGGCAAAGAGCAAAAAGATGATTCGTTCGTCAAACATAATTTTTATTAATTATGTTTGACATAATTAATAAAAATTGCGATTTTTACTCCCTGGAGCAAATTTCAAAAAAGAACCTTTTTACAAAAACAGTATAACATGGTTAGTATGATGGTTAATATGGAGTATGTCTCCCGGACGATGCAATACAGGCCTTACAACGCCTAGGCATGCTGAGTATCAAATTATCAATCTGATCTTGTGGAATATTACACCACTCATCAAGCAATGCCCTCCGAAGTTCCGGTTGACAGGTGGGAGGGGGTTCACGGGCTGCAATTCGTCGGCCAAGCATATCCCACACATGATCAATTGGATTCAAGTCCGGTGAGTATGCTGGCCAATCCATACGGGTGATATCCTCCAATTGAAGGCATTCGTCTACAATGTTTGCACGGTGAGGACGGGCGTTGTCATCCATAAACAGAAATTCAGCTCCCATGCCTCCCCGAAGCAAACGTACATGTTGTTCCAGAATGACATCCCGATAGATGTGGCCTGTCATCGTTACATTCTGAACATGCAGGTCAGTTCTGGAACCAATAATAATTCCTCTCCAAACGAGCCATCCTGAACCACCGTAAAGGTGTTTCAATGGTGTTCTCTTGGTGGTAACGGGTACCTGGCGCCCTCCATATGAAAGTCCGGCGAGAATCTGACTGCAAACTAAACCTGGACTCGTCGGAAAACATCACACAAGACCACTGTTGCGGTGTCCACAATGCATGCTCTCTACTCCAGGTTAATCGCAGGCGACAGTGAGTTGCGGTAAGTGGAACACATCTGACAGGCCTACGAGCATATAGACCAATGTGCCCTAAGCATCTGTACACGGTCTGCCTTGAAACTGTCGTACCGGTAGCTGAAGAGAGCTGACGAGACAGGTCTGATGCTGTGCTCCGTCTGTTTCTTTTGGCAGTAACTGCTAAATACCGGCCCTCATTCGGCGTTGTAACTCGGGGGCGACCTGTGCTGTAACATCTACTCACATTACCATCATTTTGGAATCGTTGGCAAAGCCTGAAATGACACTCTGGGCGATTCCAAGTTCCTCGGATACTTCCAGCTGGGTACGTCCACGTTCCAGTCGTCCTATAATTCTACCACGTAAAAAAATCCTCCAAATGCTTCCTTTGTGCCATAACTATGCGGTTATTGCACTGAAAGGCTTTTAAAGCGCTTTTGAACGATTTTACTTCTTTGCCACCATTCCTTATATACCCTCTCACACTCTCGTCATTGTGACGTACTATCCGCGCCATCTGGTGGTTTCCTGTAATTTGCCTATTCTTCTTCAAGATGTGTGTGATAATTCTACAGGTGAAATTTTTATTTTAGAGTTCAATTTCTGTGTGATTCTGAATTATCCTTGATTTATGGATATGTGTGTAGATAGTATAGATTTTTTTGATGCTACTGCTAAATAAAACATGGGTAAACATGATATTTTAATGTATATATGAATATTTTTTTTTGTTAAAATTTGGTAAAAATGGACATAAAAGTGTATTTTTTAACTTTAGGTAAACACTCTTCACTAAAAATGCAATTTTGCAATGCGAAAAATAAATATATCACTTTGATTTTCATAAATGTTAACCTATATCCATTATGTATGATGAAGATATATACCCATTATGACTATTAATAATAATTATTATTATTAGTTATATAACATAATAATAACTATTATTATCGTTAACTATTTATATAGTTATTATTAGTTGTATAGTAACATAATAACTTAACTATTATAATATGAACAAAAAAAATGTTGCCTATATTATAGTTTTATATATACAAAATTTTCAAAAAGATTTAGCCTATATTGTAGTTTTTACTATATGTGTTCTATCGCAGTTGACAGTATAGAAACAGTTATCTTTATGCCACAAGCAAGCTCTGCACCGCTGCTACTCATTTAGCATTACCCAAGGGGCACGTGTCGCTTGGAGATAGGCTACGGACGCGAGTCACACTACCCCCACAACGCTGTACGATCCCGTTAGACCAGGGACTACGGTTTAAAGTGGATTCCGAACCACTGCAAACATCCACGGTACCACCGAGACTGAACCCGAAATCTGTGGTACCGAGCGCCAAAAGCGCTAACCACTCGGCCATCAGGCCCCTAGTTTTTACTATATAACATACATAATATAGTTATTTTTATTAATTATTTTCAGTTATATTCAAAACCCAAGACTTTCTATGATTTTCGAACAAATGAAAAACTCGATGAAAACTCAAACAGTAGCAACCCTGACCTATGTTCTATCATTATAATTTGGACTGACCATTTCTTGGAGTAGTATTTGAAGGTTTCAATATTATAACCCTTAATATTCCCGAGTTTAAGAAAAGAACTTTCCTGCCTATTGAATAACGTCCCTAGAATAATAAGAAAAACTCTTGGTTCACTTATTATGCTCTCATAATTCTAAAAGACAAGGACCTTCCAGTAGACTCAGTTCGATCTCTTTATTAGAGCGTCTATTCTTTCCTTTTTCAGATACGTGTGGGAAGAATGAAGTGTATAAAGAGTGCGGCAGTGCGTGCCCAGCCACCTGTTCGAATCTGGGCAAGAACCTGGTGTGTACCCTCCAGTGCGTGCCCGGCTGCTTCTGTGAGGATGGACTGGTGAGGAACGAACAGGGAGAATGCGTCGCCCCCGAACAATGTTCAAAAGGTATGATGAGATTTCAAAAGTACAATTTTTTTTTTCTTTTCTTTACTACTACTATTACTGCACCACACCACATCACTATACCTAGAGCTGATTTGCCACTATATAGTTTGGGAATGATGTGGGTGAGAAGAAATCTGATTATGCTCGGTGACACTCTTGCAGTCATATGAGACCATATCGACCCTAACCTATCCCTCCCCCCGTATACCCCTGGGATTTAAAACCCCTACCAGTTAGGAAAGTGAAGAGTGGAACATCGGTGGCCATCCTGTAGGCCACGAACAACCCTCCGACGAGTAAGAGAGGACACTAGATGCCTCCGGGAATCATTTTAGGGTCAACTGATTATCAACTGCAACTGATTAGGGGCAATTGATTATCGTACCGGAAACCGAAACTCCCATGAGGTAGCCTGACTATAGATGTGAGACAGTTTTACACACATTGTCACGTCAAGTCACCTTACTGCTGAAAGCAATAACTACAACAATGCCGTCAGCGGATTCGGACCTCGGCCTTCCTGCACACCAGTAGTACACGTGGCTACTGGGTCATGAGTCGGGCAGTTTTTTCTTTTCAGCAGTGAGTTGCGAATAAATATGTTGCGAATAAAAAAAAAAAATCGGTTCTTTTGCTTAAGTTATCTCGAGGTCAGCTGCTTTGCCTAGTGCATGCCGCGTAAGGCTAAGAAGGCTTATTGCCGAGGTTTAGTTCACTGCTACAAAAAAATTTCATCTGATTGGCTTCATTTTCTGCTGCACATTAAACTTTTCTGATTGCCTGGCGTACACCAGTGGAGATTTCTTTAAACTAAATAATTCGGATTGTTGCTGGACAAAAGTAACAGATTGTTTTGATTTGTATCATATAAAAGTAGTCAGGATAAAAATACTCAAGTGTTTCCATTTCCAGTAACAAGTATATAGCTGTGATGAATCAACTCTAATATTTTTTGGACTTTAAAATGCTTTATTTTTTTCTGATCACATTTAATTTCTTATTTATTAAAAATTAAAGAAATGTCAATTAACTTTTTTTGGAGCAATTTTCTGTGAAAAATGATCGAACGACGCAAAAGAAAAGCATTGGGACCAGATTAAAAACAACTTGATTTACCCACCTTGAGTTAAACCCTTTCTTTCCAGAAAAGTGCAAGCCCGATGAGCAGTTCTACGAATGCATGCCTCTCTGCTACGGGACTTGTTCCGCCTACACAACCAACAGCCACCTGTACTGTAAAATGGCGTGTCGCAGTGGTTGCTTCTGCAAAGAGGGTCTTTACCAGAGGGAGGATGGTACTTGCGTACCGCCCTCTCAGTGTACTACCTCTCCAAGTTCCCCTATCCGTGAGAAACATTTTTATTTTTCATACTCAATAGATAAAAAAAATTGTAATACCTTTTTTTGCCTTCCAACAACTTTATTTCATTGTAGAGGCCGTAAAACATACAGCTTCGAGATTTATATACCCTCTGTTTGAAAGAGTCATCATGGTCAAGTTTCAATCTTTCAAGTGGTCTTTCATTTCATTAAGACAAACTCTTTCTAGTGCTTCTTTTGCTATTCTTTATTTATTCACTCTAATTGAAAGATGACATTTTTCAAGTAGCCTCCGTTTTTCATTTCATAAAGACGAGCTCTTTCTAATGCTTCTTTTTCTACTGTATTTTTATTCACTCTACTTAAAAGATGCCATCTTTCAAATAATTTCCATTTTCGATTTCATTAAGACAAACTCTTTTTTGATGCTTTGTTTGCTATTCTTCCATTGCTCATTTTATTTGAAAGAAGACATCTTTAAAAAAATCTCCATTTTCCATTTCACAAAACAAGCTCTTTCTAGTGCTTCTTTTTTTTTTTTCAATTATTTCTTTGCTCACTTTACTTGAAAGATGATATCTTTCCAGTAGACTTCATTTTCCATTTCATTAAAACAAGATCGTTCTAATGCTTCTTTTTGTTATTCTTCCTCTGATCACTCTACTTGAAAGATGACATTTTCTAAGTAGCCTCTAGATTTAGGTTATGGAGAGGGAGACTACTGAAAGATGACATCTTTCAAGTAATCTCCATGTTCCATTTCATTAATCTCTATGTTGCATTTTATTTCTTTTTAATACTTCTTTTGCAATTCTTCCTTTCTATACTACTTGAAAGATGACATCTTTCAGGTAGTCTTCATTTTCCATTTCACAAAGACAAGTTCTTTCAAATGATTCTTTTTGGAATTCTTCTTTTCTTAACTCTATTTGAAGGAGGATATTTTTCGAGGAGCCTTTTCTAGTAGCCAAGTCATAGATCTATTTTCCATTTCATAAAGTAAATCTCTTTCTAAATCTTCTTCTTGCTATTCTTCCTATGTTTATTTTGCTTGAAAAATGACATCTTTTAAGTAACCTCCATTCTGCACTTCACAAAGATGATATCTTTTAATGCATCTTCTTGCTGTTTGAGATGAATTTTTTCCTTTTGTCAAAATACTGTAATATTGAGTTATGCATATTAATGTTAATTTCTAGATAATCGATTTTAAGATTGTTTTGTTTGAGTTAGTCCTTTTTAATGCAAGCTTATTTGGATTATTACCATAAGAAAGTTTTTAAAATTTGGATAGCAAGATAAAATAAGATCTGCATGTCTGCATGAGTACAGAACGAGATATGTAGTATGCATTTTCAGGTATGTAAACGAATTTCTACGCTATCAAACGTGTAGTAACTACATACCTGAAAATATGTTTGTAAATTGCACAGTGATATTTAAAGAAATGCAATTAAATATTAGCGAAAGAATAAATAAATATTTCCTTGCATAATTTCTTCAGTAAAGACCTCAAATTAAAGGTTTTTATTACTGCAAATGTAACTATTAAAAATGCAAAAATATAATTTTGTGCAATTGTTGAAATCTTTAAAAGACTATGGTAATCATGACAAAGTGATTTTAAAATATTTTCTAGGCTTTTAAAGGTTATACTTATGAAAATATTCTTAAAATCAAAAGTATCTATAAAAGAAATATTTAGAAGAGTTTAAAATTCTGCAATAGATTATTATTATTAATACATTGTCCATTGTCAGGAGTGGCTGGTTACCTTCATGGTCATCTCTGCCACTCATTTGTATGGGAAGGATCACTTTGTTTATTTGCTTTACAGAAGAAAAATGAACTTATATTGCACTGTAGAAGAGACTGCACTCATTTAGAATTAGGTTTAGACCCTGCAGTTTCAGGGTTTTGCATTTTAACATATGCGATGATAGCTTGGTGAGTTTTGGCTATTATCTTTGCTATAGGCTATTACTACTCTATGCTGTTGGTGTAATGGGAGAAATAGGCCTACTATCTTACAACGATTTTCAAAAGAAAGGGTTCATTTTTTTAGTTGAAAATAAATGTAAATTTAATTTTTCTAAATATTTTACATTTATAATCTATTAACACGCTTTCTTATGTACGTTTCTTTTTTCAAAATAAATAAATAAATGATTAAAAAATAAAATATTCACTTATACTAACTCTTTTTAATGTTTTATTGTATTTAATACAAACTGATCAGAGTTGTATACAAAATAAGATTTCTTGTATAAAACTCTGAATACCTTTGGAAAGCACATAGTTTAATAAATGTATGACTTGAGAAGAAGAAGAATTTCTCGGAATCGCTTCGTAATCTGTTTACGTTTTCTAAATAAATGCGCTCAGAAAAAAAAAAAGCCAAGCGGCGATACAGTGCCCACTGTGGTACGAAAAGAATGGATATATTTGCTCCAACTTTTTGTTTCTTTAGAACAGGGAAGCGCGCTCTATTGTATTACTACCCTATGGGTAGCACCGCCAACTATGTTGCAGCTATTGAAATATTTTTACGTTTTTTTGCATCGGAAAGTCACAGCTGACATGTGCTTGCAAAGTAAAATTAGCGAGCGAATATTTTTACTAAGATCAGCACAGTGACACATACATTAAAAAGTACAGCAATTATGTAAGACAAGTTTTTGTAACAATACTATTGTTATTCAGGAACAATATTAGCTTCTTTAAAAGCTGGTCTATTTCCTTATTCGGAAAGAATGAATCATGAAACAGATGAGGAAGTATTCGTCCGACCATCTGTTCGAGCTTAGGAAAATCCAAGTTCTACACGAAGCTACTATAAAAAAGTTATGTTCAGAAATACTGCAATGAGGAATGCAGTAAAGTAGATGTTTTTGTGTTGTTGTTCCATATTGAAGCTTGATTTTACTTATCAGTCTATTAATTAAAGAAATAAATTTTGTTTATGTAGACCATCATTCACATTTTGATTCTAAATAAATCCCTAGACGATCACAACAGATACTATTCATCTAGATAACAGAGAAAACACAATTTATTTATTGAAATTCTTTCGATAATAAGGATTTGCCATATCTTTTCGAAAATTTAGTAAATTATTTAATTTACTATTTTTTTAGTTGTTAAAAAACAATTTTTTAAAAATTAAATGGGTTTTTAAAAATTTAGTAACAAAAATGTGCTTATAAGGCCTAAGAAGTAGATGCAGTAAATTAACAGCCAATGTAAAATCTATCACCACTATTTAAGACCACACGAAACAGCAAAATTAATCGTCAGAAAAATAAAACTGACTTAGTAGGCAGCCTCAAGATTGATGTATTGATATTTTATTTAAAAAAAAAAAAAAAGAAAAAAGACATAACATAGTAGAAAATATAACATAAGCTCCATAGAATGTTTAATCAAACACCAAAGTTGTTTCAAAAACCTTACATAGCTTCAATATACATTTTTTCACATAACAATATCTATTACAAGGGGATTAAATGGTCATGGAAGAATCTTTGAGAAGTGGTATACATCTTATTAAGATGTAAATTTTTTTTTTGGTATAGGAATATAAGGTCGAAAGTGAAACGTTGAGGCACGAACCCTAAAATTAAAGCATTGCATAATATCATTGCAAAATGCTTCTTTGATTCAATGTTTACTATAAATGCTCAAAATTTCAACCACCAACAGTAATACAAGTTTGGTAACATCGAAGGGATTATTGGAGAACAGTTTCAAAGATGCCAGGCATTTCGCGCAGCAGAAATGGATAGTCGAGCCACGAGGTCTTCAACTGAGTCAAATGGAGTCTTATAAATGAAAACACAGTTGCAAACACAGAGTAAGAATAAAATGGGGTGCTCATCGGGATTTCCAGACAGAAACTCGTCACGTGACGGCGTATCTGATGGCGCATTGTGCCTGCTTGTTGTGCGAAACTCGCTTGCTCGATTTTGTTCATACCCCAATGCGTCACTTCAGATTCTGCTTTCCTATCAAAACGATTTTTTAGTGAGTTACATCATTTATCAAAGTTTGTCACAAGTTGAATCATCCTCTATAGGTATCTATTTTCACAAGGAGACTCAAAATCTAAAAAATGTTTTATAAATATCGGAATAAAAGACTTCAAGAAAAACTCAAGATCTTGAACGGAAAAGACCAAACATCGGTAGCTTTGTTCCCACGTGCTGGACCACAAGTAGATATCTCACTAATTTTGTTATGCATAAGCTAATACTTGTATATTTAAATATTGGCTTATTTCTACAGACACATGCGGCAAGAATGAAGAGTACAACGAGTGCGGAAGTGCCTGTCCTGACACCTGTGCGAACTTGGGAAAACCCCAGTTCTGCACCCTTCAGTGCGTCCCTGGCTGTAACTGCAAGAGAGGAATGGTCAAAAATGACAAGGGTGAATGCGTTGATCCTCAAGAATGTCAACAAAGTGAGTCATTGTTTTTTACATAAATTTTAGTTTCTTGAAAACGTGTACCGATTCAAAAAATATTGTTGATTATTTCATATATCAGACACTTTCATCAGTGGTCATTTGACACCGGAACGACAAATTTGTCGGAGATTCAACCCACACACTTAGAGATACACTGCATACCTCGCACCAGAAGGTGGAATGAATCCTCAATGAAAACACATTCTGACTTACAAACGTATTGTGGCATTGTTAGCAAGGCAAGGTTTATTAATTGATTCCTTTTCTGAATAGGAGGACATTTTAGAGAATACTACAATACCTTTATGAAGCATTTCATAGTTGTCATTGCCATAATAGTGATCGTTACTATATTCAACTACGAGTCACTATAGCTATTGAGATTTTGTCATTGTGATTCTCTTCTGTGATATATTTTTTTACATTAACAAAAACACTATTTTTCCATTTTTAGCTTATACTTGTCTCTTAAAATCATCGAAATGTCAAAAGTTTATAATTTAGGATTTATTCAAAATGGGTTTAAAAATGTTGTGGGGTTCATCCGTTTGAAGTCTGGGCTATATATACATTTTTTCTAATACTTCCCGTATTACACCCAAATATTTCCATGCATTATATGCGATTATTTCTATCCTCCTATTCGTCTATATAACTTTGAGTTCTCAGTTTACATAAGTCCGTTTCATCTGCTTACATAAAACCATTTAATCTATTTACATAAGCCTGCTTAATATGTTTACATAAGACCTTCTTTATTTATCTCTAACTAATAAAACTAAGCCATCTTTGTGTTTCTCATGTAGAATCAATTTTGAGGATATCTTCACCTTTTAGATATGTAATAAACAAAACTTGTGTGCAGGTACATGTCCTGAAAACGAGGAGTACAGCTCGTGCGCCAGTCCATGCAACACATGCACAAGGAGAGGAAAATGCAAGTTGACGTGCAAGCCCGGATGCGACTGCAAGGCGGGCTTCTACAGGGATTGGCAGGGCAAGTGTATCCCGAAAAAAGATTGTCCACGGATAGATCGTAAGTCTAAAATGCTTTACATACAGAACTATTTAAACGACGTGGAATGATTATAAACACGAACTTATGCAATAAAAAAAACCCTAAAGAAGTGCAGTCTGTGTTAATGTGTTAAAACATCTCTGTGAGCAGATTTGCGGGGGCGGGGACAATGAGGAGATTTATGGAGATGAATGAAGGATGTAGATATTTATTGGGACGGAGAGATGTGTTGTTACGTGAGCTAGTATATAAAAATTGCAATGCGAGTCATAAAGGTTCTGACAAAGGTGTAGCCCATGGTGGTGTACCAAAAGGTAGTGAGTCCATTGATGGCAATTCTACCCCGGTCTCTGTACTCATGTTATCTATCTGCGTAGGACCTTTTAGGGATTTTTGGATTTATCTTGACTCCCTCTACCTTCTGCATTTTGTTTCCTCTAATGTTATTTCCACTTTCGTTGCATCATAAGCCAATATAATAAAATTCCCACCAAAGAATTCTCTTATTTTTGGAATTTGGGGGTTTGGTGAACCGCCAACTTCTGGACCTTCTTAGTACCCCAAGAGGCTCTCTGATTGCTCAATTCCGGAGAGGGATATCGGGACAAAGGAAGGCGTCGCATCGATGGGTAGACGGGGAAGGACCATGCTGGGACATGTGCGGAGAACAGACTTTTGATTGTAGATACATAATTTAGATATGCTTCCTTAATAAACGATATATGTTTTCTTTAATAAAACGAACCAACGTCGTCATAAAGGATCACGGCAAATTTCACATGTATAAATAACTGATTATTTATACATGTGAAATTGGTCGTGCTCCTGTCTCATGATATTTCACTTGTATAACGTATAACAACTAACTCAAGCCACTCCCTTGTAATGTTTAGACAAGTAATCAGTACCAGGATGTGATTAATGTAATGTTATAAATTTTTTTGTTTCGCGATGCATGAGTTCCTAACTACCATACCCTTCACAGACACTGAATGAAATGTTAGTTTAAGGCATGCTCTCAAGAATCATACGAAAAAAACAATTACATTCTAATAATTATAGTTACAGTGTAATACAAGAGTTATTATATTACGGTTAATTACGGTTACAGTGACACGATTTCGAAAATTTCAAAGACAACGCCTACTTTTTTTTATTGGAATGTGGACTTAGTGAAAAATCATAACTAGCGAAGGAAGGTGCATGTAGCACAAAAATAGCCGCTTCTAAACTGACTAAAAAGAAAAAATGAAAACAACCAATAATTACATAGTAGCAACATAAAGCAAAAAATTTAAAGTGATACATAAATTTTCCACGTAATCTTCTTCACACGTTATGACATTTTGCATGTGGCAGATGGTGGAAAGCACTGAAGCATGTATCATGTTAAGAGGAAAATGATGAACCTTATATCTGATGGAATCTTTCAAATCAGATGAAGTTTGCGAATTAAATGCGTACGCGTTAGATTTCAGGTATTTCTACAATGAAATTCTCTATCAGACGTCGCATCGTGTGGATGCAAGATGGCTCTCCTTCGCGTGTGAGGTCTTCTGCCAAACGTTTCTTAATACAACAGTTTGGTGACAGAATTATCTCCCTCCATTTCACGTTTCCGCCACCACCAAGGTCTCCAATCTCACTAGAAGGAATTTCTGGCTATGATGATACCTGAAATCTAAAGTGTCTGCATTTAATCCAACTTCATCTGATTTGAAAGATTCCATCAGATGTCAAGTTCCACAAATTCATCTTGTCATGGAATGTGCTTCAGTGCTATACACCATCTGCCACATGAAAATGCCGTCGTGTGTTAAGGAGGTCACGTGGAAAATTTGTGAAACACATTAAAATGTTTTGCTTTATGTTACTACTGTGAATTTATTGGTTGTTTTCATTTTTCTTCTTAGTCTATCTATTTTCCTGCTACAGGCACCGTTCAATTGCTAATTATGATTTTCCACTACGGAGATCACATTCCAATAAAAAAGTAGGAGTTGTCATTTGAAATTTTCGAAATTGTGTCACTGTAACCGTAACTGTTAGAATTTAATTCCTCAAAATACCTTAAACCAAAATTTCTGTTAATTTCCGTTTCTGTGAATGGCATAACAGCTAGCGGCTGATATATTGTATGCATCGTATAAATGTATAACGTACGTTTCAAAGTAAAAGCGACTTAAATGTAATGAGTCTATGCATTTCAGCCCCTCGCCACCCATCCGAACGGTGTGGTAAGAACCAGCAGTACTACGGCTGCGTGCCCAGCTGCCAGGGAACGTGCAGCGCCTTTTTGAGGAAAAGCCGTGTTTTGTGCAGGCAGCTGTGCAAACCCGGCTGCTTTTGCAAGAAGGGACTGTACATGAGGAAGGATGGACAGTGCGTTCCGCCCACGCAGTGCAGCTCCAACACACCAACCACTGTGCCAGGAGGTGAGCTTATTTCTTTAGTGCACCTGGTGGTCATGCCACGAGCATTATGTTGAAATATATTTCTGCAACCCTAACTAAACAGTAAGTGCGAAAGAAAGGAATTCACAACACCACTCTAAATTTAACATATTTAGCTTCAGCCTATCTACACTTACACTCATTTATTTTTCTATGCTCACTCATTTATTTTTCTATACCTACTCATTTCTTTTCGAACAGTTACACGCAAAATATAAATATTTTTTAATTATCACAGCCACTTTATATGTTGTTTAATTATTGTAAATTATTACTCTTGCAACCCAAATAATTGTTATTATTAATATTTCGAGTTGCAACATTTTAAGGTACAGGACTAGACTGGACCGAAATATATTGTCCGATCGAATATTTTTTATATGTTGATGTTCATAGACTGTAAGTAAATAGTAGACTTTATTAGGTTTTTTCCATAAAATATCGATAGAATAATAATAAAATAGAGCAACCTAAAAGGATAATGCAGCCCATGAAATAATATAAAATCTAAGACGTTCTGTTAAATAGTCACCATCAATTCATTCATTTTTAAAGTAATGTTGCCTTCATAAGTTCTTCTGATCCTGGAGAGAGTTTAATTATTACCTCGTCCATCATAATAGCTGTAAATTAGCTCCAATATAATAATGTCTTCCTCCTGTAATAGCTGTAAAAAGCTTCACCATAATGGCTGCTGTAACACACCAAACAATTATCGTTTGCGAAGATCCGTTTTAGAAGAGCCTGAAATGCCGAACAACTGCAAGTGTGTTCCGTTGACGTTCGTTTTTTTTTTTTGACATGTGCCATCATCTTTTGAAACACTTCCTCGCCAACAGATGATGATGCAAGATTAAACGGAGAGATATCGATTGAGATACAACGGATAATACTCGAATACAGCTCGAAGGAGCATTTCTCGTTTCCATAAGCAAGACGTTGTTAGCTTGTAATTTCTTTTATGGTTGGGTTTCATGGCAAGACAAATGACTCCTTTTAATTATTATTCAAAGTTTGCAAGGCTTAATAAATAAAGACAATTTAAATTTTATGTTTTAACAATTTTTAGTTTAAGCAATTTTATTTTATTTTATGTTTATGTTTGAACATCGCAGGTTTAGGAAAAGCATTGATTTGAAAATCGTTTACAGAAAAATATTTCGGATATAAACTTTACCCAAGTTGCCATTTCCCAATCCCATATTCTTTTTCAAATATTTTTAAAGTTAATAGATTTGATGGATAAAAACGATGGATTTCCAATAAAAGAGACAGAGAAGCAGAATCGAACTGGAAGCTCCCATGTTTATGCAGAGATGGACACAATAACAATTGAAAAAAATGCTGATCTTCAACTGAATATAAAACAACTGATTTCGATCAACAGTGAAATTAGAAAGAACATAAACATTGAAAGACGTGTCAAAGCAAGTGTCAGATATCATGAAACAATGATTGAAGGCTTTTTTGCTTAATTTTGAGCTAATATGTAGCTTTCAGCTGCAGTCGCCAGTAATTATTGTTTAAATATTCACTTGCTATTATCATAATAGGACAGAGGAAGTAGTTGAAAGTGGCTATCGACAAAATATTTAACTGGACTTCTAGAATTTTCTTTGAGAATTGAAGTCAAGGGACATTTCTACAAATCAACTAGTTATTTTGAAGCTTTATGAAAGTTTGGTATCACATGAACTAGATCTCAAAGAAAGATAGTCTAGAAGGTTTGCTTTGTTTGCTCTCTACCGTCATTTTGTAAGCACTATAGGCTAATTAGATCGGAATCTACATTTTATCGTGGATTCCGAACTACTCACAAACATCCATGCAACAGATAGGATTTAAACACGAAACCTGCGGTACCCAGTCCAGAAGGATAAAGAGAAGATTAAGGAAATGAGATGGAGCATAGACTTCCTTTCCAGACGCAGATGTTCTTCATGAGAGGCGGCATCAAGAGGTCACACGATTAAGACAATAAAGAATTTTTTTCCTGAAGATTCCGTCTCGCTCTCAAATGAATAAGGTATCTTCATCATTACACAGACAAATAATTTAATATTTCTGAACATGATTACTCTTTTCTGTGATTTGTGAATCACTATCAACAGTTGCAAACAACTCTTAAGACCTGCGTAACAATTTTCTTTTATTCCAGTCACTCCACCGACTACTGGCCAGTGTCCGGAGAACGAAGAATCCAGCGATTGCGTGGTTCCTTGCAACGACTGCCAGACGCGAGGGAAATGCAACTTCCTGGTGTGCAACAAAGGATGCGACTGCAAGAAGGGGTACTACAGGGACTTCAACGGGAGGTGCATACCGGAATTCCAGTGCCCGCTCATTGATCGTGAGTGTTTGGTTTGAAATCTTTTTTTTAAATTTTCTACTCGGTGGTTTTCCTCCTGTAAGCTTCAGATACATACATATTGCTGCCATTTATGCTTTCCTGGAAGGAACTTTGAACTGTCTTATCAGCGTAGGGGTAGAGCGATATAACTTAATATTAACTTTTATTTTAATATGGCCTATTGTACATCGCCCAGAGAGAGTTCATTCGAAACCTGTCTGTCATTTTAATTATTTTCCAATCCGCCAAATTTTTGTTGTGAATATTTACGTTAATCATTTATTAATTTTTCAATGCGGTGTATTTTTTAAAATTTATTTAAGTGGACAGTAAATTTTTGCTTCTGTTTAATAATCTTAAACGAAAGCAATTGCAGTATTGCTCAAATTTTGTTCAAAAATTTGATTTGTTTATCGTGGAGGATCTGGCTAGAGTATGGAACAGAACTGACATATCTATTATCCTTAATTTATGGACATGAGTGTATTTGCGAATACCTGTCAATAGTTGTAACGAATCTTAAATTTGCCTTTTTAAGCCGGAAATGGGAACGACAAATCTGTATGAAATAAAGAAGTCCCTCCTTGAGATTTTTGGATGTGGGGAGGAGGGAATGAGAGTGAGGATCGGATTCACTCACAGACGAGGTTGTTCTTTCCAAAGAGAACAAGATCACCAAGAAATTTGATGGTTGAGGCAATGACCAACCTTCATCGCAGTAAATTCTGCCTTGCTCTCAAGTGGATACTGCTTCGTATTTTAAGTCTTTGCGAATAGCTCTCAACAATTGCAAGCACAGAGCGGGACATGTGTGACAGTTTACGTTTATTACAGCCACTCCACCGACTACTGGCCTGTGTCCAGAGAACGAAGAGTCCAGCAATTGTGTGGTTCCTTGCAACGACTGCCAGACGCGAGGGAAATGCAACTTCCTGGTGTGCAACAAGGGATGCGACTGCAAGAAGGGATACTACAGGGACTTCAACGGGAGATGCATACCGGAACTCCAGTGCCCGCTGATTGATCGTGAGTGTCTGGTTTGAAATCGTTTATTTGTTGTACTCTGTTGTTGTTTCTTGTAGCTCCCTAGAGAGCACTGTGAACTCTTAGCTCCTTGAGGGTGGCGGCTTGATGGCCAATTGGCTAGCACTGTGGCCTTTGGTACTACGGGATTCAAGTTCGAATTCTGGCGGTAGCATATATGCTTGTTAGTAGTTTGGAATCGGGCCTGAATGCCGAGTGGCTAGCGCCCTAGCTGTCGGTACCACAGGTATCGGGTTCGAATCCCGGCGGCGCCATGGATATTTGTAGTGGTGTTTGTTTGGAATCCACTTTAAGCCGTAGATCTCGGTCTCATATGACCGTAGAACGTCACAGAACCCAATCAGACTTCTTCTCACCCACATCTTTATGAAACTGTAAAGGGGCAACTCAGATCTAGGCACAGTGATGCGGTGTGGTGTAGTGGTAGTAGTATTAGTAGTAGTGGTGGTTTGGAATCTGCTTTAAGCCGTAGGTCCCGATCTCCTATGACCGTAGAGCGTCCCAGAGCCCAATCAAACTACTCACCCACATCATTCCGAAACTGTAAAGGTGAAACTCAGCTTTAGGCACAGTGATGCAGTGTGGTTTAGTAGTAGTAGTTTGGAATAACTGTAGGTCCCCATCTATATAGTCTAAAGTGTGCACAAAATGACCGTAGGGCGACAAACCAAATCAAACTAAACCTCGATGGTGAAGGGCGATTAAGAAACACTGCCTGTTTGTGAAGGACATGATTTCACCAATGTCTGAAATTGATATGGATCAGTCACCTAAGATATATGTTTGAAAATTCAACCGCTACTTAAATCCTCGTGGAAGGATTTCTTGCATGCTCCTATCCCCCTCCCAGCATCAGTACGGCACTTTTTAATATGCTTTCAAATACAGTTCTCTCAGTTTTGGAATCCAAAGCGTTAGGAATCATTATATTCATGATAAATAATCCCTTCCGAAAGGTTATGTTAGGGAAATACTCCAATCAGGCAATCCGACTATTGAGGCGAGGCACCATATCCTGATTTATTATTTTAGTTGATATTAAAAATTTTGACTAAAGCGCTTGCCACCATCAGAATCCAGAGCACTCAATTTCAGAGGAAATACTTGCTGAACTATTTGCCAACTTTACAATGGAAGGATCCTTTTAGTTGTATTACTACCATCCCAGTCAAGAGAATAAGTCGACTTGATGATTTAAAGTGCTGATAATAATTATCTCAGTGACTGATGATACGCTTAAATTCATTGACGCCAACATATTCTGGCATTATCATCATCATGGCATTTAATATTTTTGTACATGATAACAGATTGTTCTAGTTCTTGCTACACTCATGACCATAAATTAAGGATAATGAAGTTCAGGCAAAGAAAGAGACAGAAGCAAAACAAATTTGACTTATTTTTAAAGTCTATTTATTAAACAAAAGGTAAAGAGCAAAAAGATGCTATATGTTTGACATAATTAATAAAATTTGCGATTTTTACTCCCTGGAGCAAATTTAAAAAAGAACTTATTTACAAAAAACAGTATAACATGGTTAGTATGATGGTTAATATGGAGTATGTCTTCCGGACGATGCGATACAGGCCTTACAACGCCTAGGCATGCTGAGTATCAAATTATCAATCTGATCTTGGGGAATATTACACCACTCATCAAGCAATGCCCTCCGAAGTCCCGGTTGACAGGTGGGAGGGGGTTGACGGGCAGCAATTCGTCGGCCAAGCATATCCCACACATGCTCTATTGATTCAAGTCCGATGAGTATGCTGGCCAATCCATACGGGTGATATCCTCCAATTGAAGGCATTCGTCTACAATGTTTGCACGGTGAGGACGGGCGTTGTCATCCATAAACAGAAATTCAGCACCCATGGCGCCCCGAAACAAATGTACATGTTGTTCCAGAATGGCATCCCGATAGATGTGGCCTGTCATCGTTACACTCTGAACATGCAGGTCAGTTCTGGAAGCAAGAATAATTCCTCCCCAAACGAGCCATCCTGCGGTGTCGTTCAATGGTGTTCTCTTGGTGGTAACGGGTACCTGGCGCTCTCCATATGAAAGTCCGTCGAGAATCAGACTGCAAACTAAAGCTGGACTCGTCGGAAAACATCACACAAGATCACTGTTGCGGTGTCCACAATGCATGCTCTCTACTCCAGGTTAATCGCAGGCGACAGTGAGTTGCGATAAGTGGAACACATCGGACAAGCCTACGAGCATATAGACCAATGTGACCTAAGCGTCTGCACACTGTCTGCCTTGAAACTGTCATACCGGTAACTGAAGAGAGCTGACGAGACAGGTCTGATGCTGTGCTCCGCCTGTTTCTTTTGGCAGTAACTGCTAAATACCGGTCCTCATTCGGCGTTGTAACTCGGGGGCGACCTGCGCTGTAACATCTACTCACATCACCATCATCTTGGAATCGTTGCCAAAGCATGGGGATGACACTCTGGGCGATTTCAAGTTCCTCGGATACTTCCAGCTGGGTACGTCCACATTCCAGTCGTTTGATAATTCTACCACGTAAAAAATCCTCCAAATGCTTCCTTTGTGCCATAACTATGCGGTTATTGCACTGAAAGGCTTTTAAAGCGCTTTTGAACAATTTTACTTCTTTGCCACCATTCCTTATGTACCCCTCTCTTACACTCTCGCCATTGTGACGTACTATCCGCGCCATCTGGTGGTTTCCTGTAATTTGCATATTCTTCTTCAAGATGTGTGTGATAATTCTACAGGGGAAATTTTTATTTCAGAGTTCAATTTCTCTGTGATTCTGAATTATCCTTAATTTATGGAGAGTGTATTTGCGAATACCTCTCAATAGTTGTAACGAATCGTAAATTTGCCTTTTTAAGCCGGAAATGGGCACGACAAATCTGTATGAAATAAAGAAGTCCCTCCTTGAGATTTTTGGATGTGGAGAGGAGGGAATGAGAGTGAGGATCGGATTCACTCACAGACGAGGTTGTTCTTTCCAAAGAGAACAAGATCACCAAGAAATTTGATGGTTGAGGCAATGACCAACCTTCATCGCAGTAAATTCTGCCTTGCTCTCAAGTGGATACTGCTTCGTATTTTAAGTCTTGGCGAATAGCTCTCAACAGTTGCAAGCACAGAGCGGGACATGTGTGACAGTTTACGTTTATTACAGCCACTCCACCGACTACTGGCCTGTGTCCAGAGAACGAAGAGTCCAGCAATTGTGTGGTTCCTTGCAACGACTGCCAGACGCGAGGGAAATGCAACTTCCTGGTGTGCAACAAAGGATGCGACTGCAAGAAGGGGTACTACAGGGACTTCAACGGGAGGTGCATACCGGAATTCCAGTGCCCGCTGATTGATCGTGAGTGTTTGGTTTGAAATCTTTTTTTTAATTTTCTACTCGGTGGTTTTCCTCCTGTAAGCTTCAGATACATACATAATGCTGCCATTTATGCTTTCCTGGAAGGAACTTTGAACTGTCTTATCAGCGTAGGGGTAGAGCGATATAACTTAATATTAACTTTTATTTTAATATGGCCTATTATACATCGCCCAGAGAGAGTTCATTCGAAACCTGTCTGTCATTTTAATTATTTTCCAATCCGCCAAATTTTTGTTGTGAATATTTACGTTAATCATTTATTAATTTTTCAATGCGGTGTATTTTTTAAAATTTATTTAAGTGGACAGTAAATTTTGCTTCTGTTTAATAATCTTAAACGAAAGCAATTGCAGTATTGCTCAAATTTTGTTCAAAATTTGATTTGTTTATCGTGGAGGATCTGGCTAGAGTATGGAGCAGAACTGACATATCTATTGAGCATTAAGAAATTTTTGCATTCATTTACAATAGCTCTCTTTTTCACACATAGCATTAAGTACTGTCAAATATGTAAATCATTAAATATAATATTTTACTTTTCTTGAAATGTTTTCTTTAAACAAACAAAATGCACCAAATATTTAATAATTACTTTTGATATTATTTTCTTGGAGGAAGCTGTTACCTTTAAGAATGTGACGCCAGAACTTCTTCGGGATGTTTAATATTTGAACGAATTATAGCTATGAATGACCATTTAAAAATTGTATGTATTCTTTACTGCAAAATCTTTCTTTGAATACTGGACGGTCTCGTTTTGTGGCATCTTTTTATAAATCTTCTAAACTATGATTCCTTTCCACTTCTGAAGGCTTGAAAGTTCATGAATCTTATCTAAAAAAATCTAGTCCAGGATGCATTAAACTAAGTTTCTTAAATAAAGTATTTTCTCTTAAAAGCAATAATTTTTTATCAAATTTCGCTAGGCAAATAAAAGGTTGGTTTTCTCCAAATGATGGAATTTTATTTGCTGCCTTTTATGTTTCTTCGCTAAATTTTAATTTATCCTTCAATCTTTAAAAACCGTTTTCTGTAATTTTCTAATTCATTCTTTTTTTTTTTTTTGTTCTTTCAATTTCCTTAAAAAATTTTCCGGGAAAAGAACAATGAACTGATTTAGCGTTTACTATCTCGATACATAATTAACAAATATGTAGTAAAATACGTTCCATTGTAGAATAGAATTCACGTGCAAGGCTATTGAATGTATTTTACACAGTTGTAGAAATTTAAAAATTAAATCTTGCCCATTTTGTATCTGCGTTCAAGTTTTGAATTTTTTCTTCCAGCAATACCAGTGGTGAAAGAGTGTTCTGACGACGAGGAATACTACGATTGCATGCCCAGTTGCCAGCAGACGTGTACAGTGTACACCAGCAAATTTAAGATAGCGTGCAAGCAACGGTGCCAACAAGGATGCTTCTGCAAGAAAGGCTTGTACAAGAGGGATGACGGGAAGTGCGTTCGTCCTTCCAAATGCACCACTCCAAGAAGTAAGGACAGCAAGATCTCCAAGAAAGGATAATAATGTTTCAGTCATTGTTGACAATACCAAAACACAAGATTAGGCTAGTAAAATTCTCAAGAACTAAGCGAAACACTTCAAACACGAAAAATAACATTTAAAGTTATAAAATGAAGTACTTATTTTTTTTCATAAATATTATTTTACCAATTCTTCTTCTTTAGAAACCTCAAAATTTCTTTTAGGGTTTGTACAATAATTATGTATTGATACTATGAATTTACTTGCATTTTTATAGGTCACTTTTATAACATTTAAAGAGCCATGTTCTATGGCTTTGAAATATCGAATTTATTATATAAATGATTTTTCGTCAGTCTATTTCGTTGACTCATCTAGAATTAAAATGTATTAAATCATTACAGCTAGTGTAAAATTTATCAACGAGGTACGGCACTACAAGACAACACGAAACAGGAAATATAAATGAAAGAAACCTAAAACAGAAACATAGGCTTGCCAGAATAATATTTTATTTAAAACATAAATCAAACTGGCGCTATGGTAGACAATGAAACAAAGATTTCAAACAATGTTCAGTAGAAATATTTTGTTCTAATTAAGCCGTAAAGTAGGACAAATATATATTTATTACGATAAATACTATGCGCATCTATTTATTCAATACGATTAAATCACCCGATAATTTCTATACATTTCGTAATAAAAATCAAGAACCCAAGACTTCAAGTAAAAAGATCTCGGAGAAAACTCAAGCATTAGCAATCCTAGTTTAAGACCTTGAAACAAAGGGTAAAAAACCTTCCTTCCGACCAACTACCAATGTATTTCTTAATAATATAATAGCTTCTATAAGATCTTCTTTAAATGTGGATCCAAGATAGCTTTCCATAAGTTTCAGTGTTGATGTGGATCCAAGATAGCTTTCCATAAGCTTCAGTGTTGATGTGGATCCAAGATAGCTTTCCATAAGCTTCAATGTTGAGAAAAGGCTCTTAACACTGACTTGGTTTACTGCTAGAGCAGTCACTGTCTTTGATAGGATCTTTGGAGGATACAATTGAATAGCCACCTTAACATTTAATAACAGTAATACTCAGAAATTTGAAAAATAAAAATTATTATTAGAAAATTATTATAAAGTGTCAGTAGTCGGATTTTTAAACCGACTTCTCACTCCAATACCCGACTCCTTCAAACACATTCGATTCCCGACTCCGCATCTCAGGCTGAAACATGAAAATAATTTGAAATCGGTTCCATGTTTCACCTGACTTTGATGTTCTTGACAAAGACTCTCTTCATTCTTAATTAAATTAAAACACTATTCTTACTGACAATTAAATATGATAAACTTTGAAACCTCCCCTTTTGAAAAATCTATATGTGCATCTGCTATTATTGTTTAGTGTTAACTGTTCTTTGTTATAAATTATTTAATGCTTAATTTTATTTTAACCTTTAAAAATTTTATTGTAAGAAGCTCTTCCTTCTACAAAACATATCACACATAATTATTTCGTTATTTTCAGCATAAAAGTAAACCGGCCTTGCCACTTAAACAATAAGTTTAGAATGTGCATCATCTCTGCCGAATTTCGCTGAGAGAAAGGTCATTTAACCATAAACCGTTCTGCATTCACCAAAAATGCCCACCAAATATGCTATAGAGTGCCTCATGTAATGGTGGTACGAAGCATAAAAGTTGAGATTATTTGAATGGAAATTGCAGCTTGCTTTTCCCTGAAGATAATGTAATAACACTGTCTGATAAGGCCTTTTGCGACAAAAATGCTTCATAGAAAAAAAAATAGACACTGCTGTTTTGTATCATACATTGATACTCGGATGACTATCTGATTACGATATCTAATTTTATTTTGTTGTGCTTTACTTTTTAGAAAAATGCCCGAGAAACGAGAAGTACAGCTACTGCGTGGTTCCTTGCAACGACTGCCAGACGAGGGGGAAATGTAATTTCTTGGTATGCAACAAGGGATGCGACTGCAAGAAGGGATACTACAGGGACTTCAACGGGAGATGTATACCGGAATTCCAGTGCCCGCTAATTGATCGTGAGTGTATCGATTGAAATTTTTTATTTCTTCTATTATGTTGCTGTTTCATGTGGCTTCCTGGAGAGTACTGTGAATTCTTAGCTCCTCGAGGGTGCAGGGTGATTAAGAAACACTACCTGTTTTTGAAGGTCATAACTTTACCAATGTCTGCAATTGGTAAGGAACAGTCCCATAAGCAGTATGCGGGAACATTCAACTAAGATTTAAATTCTCATGGTGAAACTTTCTGCAAGTTCCTCCCAAGCATAAGCACGCCACTTTTGAATTTGCTTTCAGATACAGTTCCCTCAGTTTTGGAATCCAACGCGTTAGGAATCACGATATTAGCAATAAATAATTCCTTTCAAAGGGTTATGCTAGGTAAATACTCCAACCAGGAGTTCGATAATCGAAGAGTGACAACGTTATGATTTATTAAGATTTTAATTGATATTAAAAAGTTGACTAAAAAGCGCCTGCCACTATTGGAATCCAGACCACTCGATTCCAGAGGAATATTTGCTGAACTAATTTTGCTAATCCCTATACAATGGAAAGACCTTTTCAGTTGCAAAATCAGCCTCTCAGTCAAGAAAATAGATCGATCTGATGATTTAAAGTGTTCATGCTAATTATCTCAGCGACTGCTGATACAAATCGCCGCTTAAATACAATTAGTTAACGCGCTATCATTCGTCATCGTTTGGAACTATCGTTGTTCGTTAGTAATTATCATATTCACAAGAAATAATTCCTTCCAGGAGGTTACACTAGGAAATACTCTAATCACACTACAACTCTATTCTTCCCACGTTTTTATCATGGCATGATAGCTTTTCGTGTCATTTTATTGAAAGATAAAGGTAGTTATGTGATTGAATCTTAAATTTCCTATGATGATATCGCGATTTCAGTAAATGGACTTTAATCTTTATCATTCAGTATTCCATCTGACTAAGGTCAAAGTGCGTGCCATTTGAAAACAATAACAACTTTTTGCATTATATTCTTTTTAAATAGTTCTTTCTTAGTTACTTTATTTCTAAAACGTCTCGCGATTGATTCTAGAGTACCGAGTTAATCTAAGATTTTCAAGATTCTGGTTGATTGGCCAAATCAAATAGTTCAAAATTATTTGGCATAATTGTAGAGGAATCAGCTATGAATGTGAAATGCTACCATGAATGCTATAATCATATAAAAACGCTATCAAAATGGTTAAGTTCTTCTAGATTCGTGAACCTTTTGAATGATTTTTATTTTATATTTTCCGAACAATTTTTTAATGATTTGTCCCTTCCTCTTACAGAATTTTTTTTTCTTTGTTCAGAACTAATAATTGTTCAGAATGCTAGTCTGTAATGTCGAGTTGATTGATGATTCCAAAGAAATCATAAAACTAAGATAAAAAAACTCATACATTTTGATAAAACTTAAACATTTTGATAAAACTTAAACATTTTGATAAGCTGTAATAAAAACCACTTAACTCATTTACTTGCACTCGAGTGAATACGACATGGTGTTCTAAGTATTTGCGAATCACTATCAACAATTGTAAATGACCCTTAAGATATGTGTGACAGTTTACGTTTATTCCAGCCACTCCACCGACTACCGGGCTATGTCCGGAGAACGAAGAATCCAGCGATTGCGTGGTTCCTTGCAACGACTGCCAGACGCGGGGAAAGTGTAACTTCCTGGTGTGCAACAAGGGATGCGACTGCAAGAAGGGATACTACAGGGACTTCGACGGAAGATGCATATCGGAACTCCAGTGCCCGATAATTGATCGTGAGTGTATGGTTTGAAATCTTTTTTTTTTTTTATTTTCTACCCAGTGGTTTTCCTCCTGTAAGCTTCAGATACATACATATTGCTGCCATTTATGCTTTCCTGGAAGGAACTTTGAACTGTCTGGTCAGCGAAGGGGCAGGGCGATTAAGGAACACACCCCGTTTCAAAAAGGCGATATAGAAACATTCACTTATTTATAAAGATTAATGTTTATGTGATACATTTCGTGTTTTCTGGAATTACTAATTTGATGCTTGCATATTAGTGATTTTTAATTAATTAAGAATTTAAGATTGCCTTTTTTATTGAGAAGTCAGAAATTGTCTGGGGAATTTACATGTGCATTGAACAAAGTAGATTGCTGTAATATTATATTCAAGTGTTTACAAAGACGAAAATAGGAAATCGACTTGAGGAGAAATTCTAAATTGTAGTAAATTAAAATTAAAAAAAGTGTTCATTAAGTTTCAAAAAAACTTTTATGAATATTTATTTTTTTATCAGTTAAATATGTGTTACAAACGTGTAAGGGCGGAAGTGGAAACAAATCGCAGTCAGACAATAGCGAAACTGTCAAACTCTCTTAACCAACCTTGGTCGACCATCCAAAAACATTTGCAGCAGATTGGTAACATATGCAGTGCAGTTGTTTGAATCCCGCATAATGAGTTCGAAAGAAACAAAGGTAATCGATCCACCACATGCAATTTATTACTTCAACGGCACAATATAGAAGCGTTTTTGGATCGCTTGATGATTGGAAATGAAAAATGGGTCCTCTATGAAAATCCAAAAGGCAGTGGTTCTCTTCTAATCAGCCAGATTTACATCTCGAAACGGCGTTCTTATGTGTTTGGTGGAATTTTCACGGAGTCTTTCATTTTTCGAATGACATTTATTCCAAATCGCTACAAAAATTTGACAATTTGATGATATTTAAAATGCCATCTCCAAATATTTTGCTCAAGCGTTTTTTATCGATCCGGCATTGAAAATTTGTGCTCTGTAGGGTGAAAGGGCGTTGACAACGAGGGTGATTGCATCATTGAGTAAAAATAAAAACTTATTAAAAATTTACTTGTTTAAACTTTATATAAAAAACGACATTAATTTCCTCTAATATTTCCAAAATATCCTATTAAGCAGATTCCAAAATAATTTGCAATTTGTAATTTTGCATTGTATTTTCAAAATATCCTATATAATATTTAAGTTAACTATCGATACTTCTATAATTATTTCTAAGCATATATCTGTCCTAATATTACGAGAAAAATGCTGTTGATAATTTATACATAAATGCTCATAGTTGTCTAGCTCTTTTCCCCCAATAATTTCTTCAGATTCGATTTTTGCCGTAAGACCCAAATCAAAATAGTTAATCGGTAATAGCATCCATATAACTGAATGCTCATATCAAATTCAGGGACCATAGGCTAAAGATCTTTTTGCTCATCTATGATTAACTCATGGATAAACTAAAGGATAATTAATGTCAGACAGATACAAAAATGTAGTGATTAATTATATGAAAGTTCAAAGGATTTAAATTATTGGTGTGAAAATTTTCGAAACATTCCAACCAACTGCTTTGGATTAAAAACCTTCCTTAGAGTACCTTCCAGTCACTTTTTATGGTGTAAGTAATTAGAAATGAGTGGATACTTTTGCCTTTGATTGCAATTCACAAATTCATATTCAATCAATGCATTCATTACTCTTTGAATTTCTTCCCACATAGGTATTTTAATTTAATTCAGCTATTCAAGTATTTCTAATTCTTCAGTCCACTACCCAAGTATTTTGTTCTTAGATAACTCGGCAGCTGTAGTTTCCAATTCACCAAATTCTTTGTTTAGCACCACAATACTTTCGTGCTATTTCAAAAGAACCAACAAGCTTTTGAACAGACATATTGAGCATGCCCGATGGAGTTTATGCCTCGATACTAGACCCGACCGAATAAACGTTGTCATTATTGAGCTTTTTCTTTAAAAATATTACTGCCATTTGTTGTCTTTCTTAAAACGGTACATTATAATGTGCCGAACCTATGCTTGTGAACTACGGCATAATACACCAAAAAACACCAATAAAAGTTATAATTTCAAGCTTCTTTCAGCCATTCCGCCATCAGAAGAATGCCGCGATGACCAACAGTTCTACGAGTGCATTCCCAGATGTTCCCAGACCTGCGCGGCCTACACCAGGAAGGAGAAGATCTTCTGCAACCAGCTGTGCGTCAGCGGCTGCTTCTGCAAGGAAGGGCTCTACCAGAGGGACGACGACACCTGCGTGCCACCCGAACAGTGCACGGCACCCACCACCACCACCCCAGGTAGAACACATGGTGCTGTCTTAAAATTACTCGTGAATATCGAAAACGTTAATTTCCAATAAATTAACAGTTTGCAGTGGACTGCATCGATTTTATACACATTTACTATTTATATGTTTAAAAAATGTTCATCAAAGAGAGAGCTATTAATTGTTGAGTTTCTCTCTAAGATCTTAGCTTTCACTTGAAGTCCTGGATTTTATTTTTAAAATTATTGAAAATTTTGGGTTTGAAAGTCTAATTGAGAAAATCGATACGTATGATAATAATTATATATGAAAAATATACAGTTAGTCACAAAAGTCAACATATAATTTTAAAATATGTCATTTTTTAATACAATTATTAAAACTGAAAAGCTGCGATGCATTTATAATAATTATGTTGAATTAAAAACTGCGTTCACCTATATTTATGTAAAAAGAAATCTTTTGGACTGGTAAAAGAAAAATAATTTTAATGAAAATCACATGACACAAAACGTATAAATGTAACACATAAACGCTTCATTATCTACTGTAAAAATAATTGCGAAACAACTGAATGTATTTGTAACAAACCACGTAGTGGATGGTGAATGATTTTGAATGATCGAGATGCTAAAGTAATCTAGAACTTCTAAAAGATCCATCGAAGTCAAGACATTGTCGGCTTTCAGGTTGTTGACAGTTGAGAGACAGAGTTGAGTTTTGTCTGTATAAACGTTTTCTTTGCAGTTGGAAAATGATACATTTACAGAAACTAAATCAACTTCTGTTGAAAACACAGAAAGATATACAGCGAGTTAAGCACGACATCAGATGGAAAATATTAGTAGCACTTCAGATTTTTATGGTTTCCCATAGATTAACCTACATTTATTGAGTAAGTTTCATGTTTTTGTTTTTAAGGTTACTTCTGTTTCTTTTTCAGGGAAGCCAACTCCCTCCTGTGGTCGAGATGAGCAGTACTATGGCTGCATTCCTACGTGCAAGAACACGTGTGAGAACTACCAGGTCAAGCATCCCATCTGCCCCCTGATATGCAGGAGTGGGTGCTTCTGCAGAAAGGGGCTCGTCAAGAGGAGCGATGGAAAGTGTGTCCAGCCCTCCAAGTGTCAGCAACAACCTTCACCTCCAACTAAAAGTAAGAGTGTTTTCCTAAACTGCCACATTTGAACTTTCAATTAAAATCCCAGCATTAACTTTACACTCGCTTTGATAATTTCTTCTTATGAAGACGAAAAATCCTTGACAGCACAGTGTCAGCTATTCCCTTGATAAAGATATAAGTTTTGGTAATACAGGTGGTTATAAAAATTTATTTCGATATATGAGTTTCTAACTATCCTACTCTTACCAGAAACTGAACAAAATTTTGGTTTAGAAAATTTTGAGTTATGCGCTTAACAATCATATGAAAAACAATAGTTAACTTCTAACACACACATTTTTAAATACTAATTAATTCTTACGGTTACAGTGACAAAATTTCGACAATTTCAAATGACAACACATACTTTTTTTCTATTGGAATGTGATCTCCGTAGTGAAAAATCATAAAGAGCATTGAAATTGTGCTTTTAATAAGAGTCTGAAATTTTGAAGATATTCAAAGACACTGTCAATGCTAACGGAAAGGAAATGTTATCAAATCATAAAATCCTCAAGTCAGTGTCAAGTTTCTTGCAATGCTTGTCTTACTAGACAAAATGTTTATGAATAGTTTTTTTATATGAAGTTTTCCTAAGCAGCGGTCATTGAAAGCCTTTGTATTCGATTTCAGACTATTATCTTATTATCCAAAGAAATACTAAAAACCATATAAACATATATATGTTTGTATGATTTTTAATTTTAATGTAATACATATGATATATGTTTATCATATGTATTATATTAAAATTAAAAATCCAAAATAGTTTTAACCCCAAAATAGTTTTATTATAATAATCATATCTTTAATACCATTCAGTGCTAAATGAATTCAACAATTGCATCTTTCAAACCTATAAAAATTGTACAAGATTTTTCAGAGATTCATACCTATAAATAGATTTCAAATTCATGTTCAATATGCAGCGAGATATGGGTTACATTTTAAACAATGAATATTACATTCGTTTTAAAATGTTGGTTGCTGCCTTCATGATCCATGTCGGTGTGTGGTACAGGTCCACCTGAGCAATGCGGCGAAGACGAGGAGTACTACAACGATTGTGCACCGAAATGCACGGGCACATGCGAGGCGTACAACAACCCCGGAGTGCGAAACTGCCCCTCTGTCGACCCGGTTGCTGGTGCAAACGAGGACTCGTGAAGACAAATGACGGCCGTTGCCTCTCCCCAGACCAGTGCGAGCCTCAGACAGGTGAGATTTGTCGCTATCAAAGAGTGTACATTGAAGGTTTAATAAAATGTAAAACACATTGGAACTTTTTGTCTTCAAACTTTAACCCATTTAAATTTTTTATATTTGTCTGAGAATAAAATTGAAAATAACATCGAACTCAGTGCGTTTATAAAAATGGTTCATAAAAACTCATTCAAACCTTATAATTAAATTGAGTAAATTAAAGGAAGATGTCACGAGGAATATGGATAATCCCCAAATTTTAAAATATCTAATAATTTTTTAGTATTTGTACCAGCCCAATTTGAAGTCTCAGCGTTGAAAACTGTGAATTTGTATAAGAGACAAGCAAACAAACAGATTTTAAAATTTTTATGTTAATCAATTGGAGTGATTAAATATCCATTGTTGTTAGCCAATTTGGTGACAATGGTGAGTAATATCTTGATGTAGGCGAGAAATCTCGTTCTACTCTACATTTTGTAAATAGGCTCTACATTTTGTAAATAGGCGAATCGTTGCAAAGGATTCACCCATTTTAAGATTATACTGAATATTCGCTGTTGTTTCTTACGCTCATATTAAATATTCGTCCTTGATTTTTATGCTCTTTTTGAATATTCGCACCAGCAAAAAATCGCCGAAAATGAATCGAAAAATAATTTGATATATTGACAAGAACCATCTCATGAACCGATTTACAAGAACCATATCAACTATTAGCTCCATGATCTCTGTTGTATTCTAGAGTGATATACAATGAATTACCTAGGCATCTGGTGGAAGTTGTCTATCTCTTCAAATTCTTATTTGTTCCAATGGATCTACGCTTATTAAATAAGTAGCTACAATGTTTTGACTAATTTTTAAACTTTTTCTTTTGTTAGGACCACCGACTCGCGTTTGTGGTCCGGACGAGGGATTCTACGAATGCATTCCCACTTGCAAGAACACGTGTGAGAACTACCAGGCCCAGCACCCCATCTGCCCCCGAATATGCAGGAGAGGGTGCTTCTGCAGAAAGGGGCTCGTCAAGAGGAGCGACGGGAAGTGCGTCCAGCCTTCAGACTGCCAGCAATCCCCTTCACCTCCAGCACCAACCAGTAAGAGTCTTTTACCAAACTTCTGCATTTGAACTTACTCTTGATCAAAATTTTAGTGTATTAGTGTTATTTAGTGTCCTTGTTTGACTATTTCCTTCTCCGTCGCAGAGCACTGTGATGCAAATCAACAACGATATGATTTTTTAGCAATATCCACCACATGAGCATGATAGGCTTAGTGAATGAGACTTTTTGAATTCAATGAAAGAACTCGATTCGCAGGGAAACTGAACCAAATATTGCGTTTGAATCGAATTGAGAACGAATCCTTTACGTTTAACATGGAGACACAATAAAAACTGTTCACTGGAGAATGAGTCTTTGCAGCCACTAGTGGAAGATTCGGGACAATTCCAACCTTGTGTGTTCCAACAGTTCGCATTGGCAATCATACTCCTCACCGACTAAGTCGTATTATCTTTTATACCACAGGAAAAGACATATTATCTTGCATACAATATCTCTGGTAAAAATTACTTCCAGAAACCCTTCCTAACTTATTATCATTGATAAATTGTTCTGGAATACTTTAGAACAAAAAGTGATGTGATGTAAGACATTTTTAAGAGAGCAGTATTTCCATTTGTAATGGAAGCCCTATTTGACGTAAAGCGCATTTTTTTCCTTTCGTAAGGACATGGGAGGCCATGTCAAGAGGGCGTTCATAAAACAATTTCATGAAATTTGAAGTATTTTTTTATTTAAATTAATTATTTGCACAGTCAATTACATTTTTCAACTACAGGGATGAACTTCAAGTTCCTTCTTAGAAGAGTGTGGCAGAACTTTTCACAAAATCACAGGTCCGTTCGTAGTTCACTATTTCACTTTAGACTGCTATACAGCTAGAGTTCTCAATTTGGGAGTTTAACTGTTTTTTGCTTTTTGGAGCACCACTTATTGACACAATTTGTAATTAGGTTCATTATGCATTTAAATTTTGTTTTTCTTTACATCTGATACTTATTTTTTATGATTAATGATTCCAAAATTTGGAAAGGACGTATTGATAGATATCATCAGTGAATTTCATGCTGTTAAATTTCATGAGTCCCAGAATATAGTGCTCTTTTTTTCCATCAGTTTATATAATTCTTTATTACTTTTTCCCCGGTAACCATCTAAATTTATAATAACTGTAGCCTTTCACAAATATTTCATTCAAAAATAGCTCATTTAGGAGGTTATGACCTATCTAAAAACGTATTCTGTTTCCTATTTCAGCTCCCCCTCCTGATTTCAACCCTACCTGCCAGCTGGAGAGGGACAGTGGCCCCTGCCGAGCGGCCATGTCCAGGTACTACTACAACTACAGAAGAAAGCGATGCGAAAGATTCACCTACGGAGGGTGCAAAGGAAACAAGAACAACTTCAAGACGGAAGAGGATTGCCGACTCATATGTGGAGGAAGTAAGTGATTGCAAAGCCCTTTGTCCCCACACGGTCTTCATTCTTTTCAACTAATAAAAATTATGAATTTACAAGCCTTAGTAGTACAGGGGAATAATTATAAACACCCTGGAAAGTCCCACTTTTAAAATGCCGTAAAAGATGAACCATTCGTTCAAATTAGTTCATATTTGTACTGAAGATACTTGAAGAAGGAGGAAGCGATACGGCATCCAAAAAATGTTCCACCGATTTTCCTCATTCAATTGGGTATGACCTTGCCGCGGTGAATGGGCTTTCCACTCACAGTGTCACAACTGTTCAATGACTCGCAAGTCATTTTCTCCGTCAGAAAACCGAAACAATCAATCCCATTGAACACTACAATACGTTGAATCTGCAGCTCGTGCCAAATACGTTGTCATTTCGATTCACAATATCACTGGCAGCCGAATTCACTTTCTTTAGGCCGCTTACGGCGTCGTATATTCGTACACTTTGGAACATTTTTGATGCCTTACCATTTTCCCTTCTACAAGTATCTTCAGCTCAAATTTGAACTCATTGTGACGAGTGGTTCTTTTTATTTGCAGCATTTTGATAGTGGGACTTTAATTATAATCACCTTGTATATTATGCATTTCGTTTCCGCTGATAACTTATGCTACAATTTTTGTTTTGAAAACCAGATAGATTCGCTTGTGACTGAGACAGAAATCTCTCTTTTTCGGTTGGATTGATGGGTTATATAGGTTATATCTCATTTTTTATTTAACTACTTACAATCTCCTCATAAATCACCCAAAGCTAAGACGGGATTTACAAAAGTAATATTCACAAAGCTTTGTATACAAAATGATATGGGAAGCATAAGAAGGATTAGAAAAAAAAACAAATTAAATAATAAACAAATATAAAAAATAAGAATAAAAAATGTAAATAAAATAAGAACGAGAATATATAAAATAAAATAATAATATGAAGAAATAAAAATAAAATAAGAATAATTAAAGAAAAAGAAAAAAGGAAAGTAAGATTAAATAAAGCACAATAAAAAGAAAAGGAAAATAACAAAAGTAGCATATAATGCAAAATAAAATAAAAAAAATGTAGAGGGGAAAAAATAACAATACGTTACTCTAAGGAAGAAAATAAATTGCTCTGTCAAATGGATAAAAATAAAATAAAAATAAATAAAAAAAATAAATAAATAAATAAATAAAGCAAATTGAAATGAAAAAGACAATAATAAAATAGCATATAATACAAAATAAAAAATGTTAGCAAAAAATAATAATGCATCTGTCTAAGAGAAAAAAATATTAAGTCACAATGTAGAAAGGAAAGTATAAAAAGTATATTGATCATTCTCAATTTTAATTCACAAATTTAACAAAAGTCAGAAAGGTGGATTTCATATCTACAAAAGACATACCAGAAAATTATATTAGAATTTAAAATTCGGGTTTTTGAATATTTCCATTGTTTTCGACATGAGTAAATTTTAAAAAATATTCAAAATTTTGCCCTTCTTCTCAACGCTATAACTTTGCAAATGGCTGTATTTGAGATGTAGTCTAAAAGGTACCCATTATCTCCCATTCGACACCCACTTAAGTAGTTCACACCATCATAAAGATGCCAATAAATCTCATCAATTCTTTTAAACTGGTTCCTCAGAATAACCGGAAGTTGCATATTCTTCCTTTTACCAAGAACAGAATTGAATGATTCTGGTTTTGTATATATTACACCAGCCTCCATCTAATGTATTCCAGATGTAATCTATTCGGATCAAAGTAAATTTCAGATAACCATCAACTAACATATTCTGCCCCTGAGTCTATTCTGAGTCCTATTTTAGACCAGAATTATTGATCGCATTCTAGCCAGGAGCAGAGAAGCCCCCACCAGAATTTTCAAATATCTTTCTTTATAATATATAATATTTAAAAACAATTTTTACAGAATAATAAAGTATAATGTTTCCATTTTTAATATAAAAATGATGAGACCTAATCAGGTCCATAGGCTGAAGTTTTTCTCTCGCTCTTTTTGTGTGAATCACCATCCTTTCGGGTGTCCCCCCTCTATCCACGTTTCCCGGATTTCTCAGTCAAATGAATTTTCAACTGGGCTCTAGGGTTTTAACAAACAAAATTGCATTCCATATTTGGCTTGCTACCAAACTCTTAATTCTGCTATTGATAGTTAATGTTATCATATATTTTTTTGCTCAAAATGGGGAAATTTGGGACAATAATGTGTACATTTAAAAACATATATTTCGTTATATTTTTTATTAGTTAATGAAAATTACAGGAATCAGCACTTGAAATAAATAATTTATGCCTCATATTTTTCAGAAGAACAAATCAGTTTTGGTGTTGAATTTGAATAAGAATAAAATTTTTCACAGGATTTGTTATTTATTTTGGTAATTAATAGTGCATCAATAACTGCGATCTTCAAATATATTTTTTCGTTCGTCTATGATTAACTCATGGATAAATTAAAAGATAAAATGTAAAGATTAAATGTATTGAATAATTATACGAAAGTTCATAGAATTCAAATTATTTGTGTGAGAATGTTTCAACTACTTTTGGTGGAAATATTCTTCAGAGTTCCTTCCAGTCACTTTTTATGGTGTAAGGTAATTGGAAATAGTGGATACTCATGTACTCCTGCATTTTGATGACAATTAATAAATCCTTATTCAATAAATGCATTCTTTACACTTTGAATTTTTTCAGCCATTTAAATATTTCTAATTCTTCAAAGAACAAAGTTCACTATTCCAAATATTTTTTTTCTTAGATTTATAAACTCGGCAGCTGTAGTTTCCATTTAATCAAATTCTTCGTTTAGCACCACTACAGCCACTTTTGTACTATTCAGAGAGAGAGGCACAAGCTTTCGCGCATGGCCGATGGAGTTTATGTCTCTATACTAGACATTACAAAAAAAATGTTGTCATTATTGTTGTCTTTTTTTTTTTATTTTGCTGTGATGTATTTCCTAAAACTGTACATTTTAAAGTCCCGAACCTGTGCTTGTGGACAACGAGATAATCTAAAAAACAAGTAATATAAAAAAAAACTTTTTTTCACTCTATTGCAGAAAGTCCTTTACAAATAATTTTCATTCATTTTTTAAAGTTTATTTGGCGCCGTCTATTGGTAGGTATATGCAAAGGTAAATCTAAAAAAAAAAAAAACTAAAATTAATTAATCAAATTTGATTACTGAATTAATATGTGAAAAAAACTGTATCAACATCAAGCGCCAACCACTACAAGTTAAAAAAATGCATTTGAACTTGAGTGGATGAATAAAAAGCATTTTACGAACAATTGAAAATTTGAACAAGATATATGTAAGGAGTGTGTGAGCTAATAGAAGGAATTGAAAAAAAGGACTTATGGTCATATTTTTAATATTTAAATACCAATAAGAAAAGTTATCTCCTAATTTCAAGCTTCTTTCAGCCATTCCGCCATCAGACCAGTGCCGCGATGACCAACAGTTCTACGAGTGCATTCCCAGCTGTTCCCAGACCTGCACGGCCTACACCAGGAAGGAGAAGATCTTCTGCAACCAGCTGTGTGTCAGTGGCTGCTTCTGCAAGGAAGGGCTCTACCAGGGAGACGACGGCACCTGTGTGCCACCAGAACAGTGCACGGCACCCACCACCACCACTCCTGGAATAGGTAGAGCAAATGATGCTGTCTTGAAATCACTCGTGAATATCGAAAAATCGTTAATTTTCAATAAATTAACGGTTGTAAGTGGATTGCATCGATTTTATAATTATTCATATGTCTAAAAATTATGGTCATCAAAGAGTGAGCTGCCAAATATTGAGTTTTTCACCAAGTTCTTAGTTTGTAGTTGAAGTCCCAGATTTTATTCTGAAAATTATGGAAAATTTTGGGTTTGAAGTCTTATTGTGAAAATAGATACGTATAATGATTATTATTGTGGGAAAAATATATAGTTAGTCACAAAAAGCCGACATATAACCTTAAACATGGCATTTTCTTATAAAATTATTATTAAAATTAAAAAGATATTTTTTTATATTGAATTGAAAACTGCGTTTGCTTATATTTATGTAAAAAGTAACCTTTCGAACGTTTGGAGTAAAATAAAAATAATTTTAATTAAAAACACAATGGTCTATTGCATTTCAGTGAAGAAGATCAGAAGGTTAATTTCCCGACACTTTTCCAAAGGTTAATTTCCCAACACTAGGAGACGACATTACTACCCAAACTAAGATTCCTTTTCCACCATGCTTCACTGTTGGAATGAGTTTCAATCAATCGATTCTGCGGAGGAAGGATGGGTAAAATTGTGTGAGTAAGGATGGGTAAAATACAAATCTTAAATTTAAAAGTAAAATAATTTAAAAAGTAATCTCGTACTTCTGAAGGATCCGCCAAGACATTGTCGCCTTTCAGGCCATTGACGACAGATTTGAGTATAGACTATATAAACGCTTTCTGTGCTGTTGGAAAAGGATACATTTACAAAACCTAAATCGACTGACTAATCGAAACTGAAAAAAAACTTTGGTTTAAGGTATTTTAAGATATTCGCTGAAGAATCATATTAAAAATAACTTTAATACACACATTCTTAAATACTAACTAATTCTTACGGTTACAGTGACAAAATTTCGAAAACTTCAAATGGCAACACCTATTTTTTTATTATAATGTGTTCTCCGTAGTGAAAAACCATAAAGTGCTTTGGAATGGTGCTTGTAGCAAGAAAAATTGTTGACCCTAGATAGACTGAGAAAGGGGCCTGAATGGCCGGGTGTCAACAGCTCTGGCGCTCGGGGCCACAGATTTCGAGTTCGAGTCCCGGCGGTGCCATGTATGTTTGCCACTTTAAGCAGTAGGTTTCTGTCTAATATGAGGTAGAGAGTGTCTTGAGTAAACCTCAAGACACTCAGTCTTCAAGACAAGTCAGTCTTTAACCCTCTTGGTTCCTCGCTAAAGTGAAGCTGCATATTATCCCTAGCCATGGCCAGTCGCTTACGACGTGGTCTTCTGGACTTGGTGTAGGTTTCCCCTGCACCAGGGCGATTGGTAATAACAACAACAACAGACTTAGAAGAAAAGTGAAAACCCCCAATAAAGGCAGAGAAACAACAGAAAGCAAAACATTGTAATGTGTTTCACCAATTTTCTACGTGAGATCTTACACACACGATGAAACGATGACATCCTACAAACACGATGCAGACAGATGGTGGATAACATTGAAGCACGTACCATGGCAAGAGAAAATTGACGTCTGATGGCATCTTTCAAATCAGTTGCAGTTTGTGGATTAAATGTGCACGATTTCCATTTCAAGTATCCCCACAAACAGAAATTCATTGGAGTTAGATCAGGGGACTTTGCAGCTATTGTATAGTGAAATGCAGAAGATAAGTCGGTCACTAAATTGTTGTGTTAAAAAAACGTTGGACCGAAGACCTCACATGTATGTGAAGGCATCTTGCATCTAGCATCTACCAGCCCAATTTAAAGTCTCTGGGTATATAATTGTGAATTTGTATAAGAGACAAACAAACAAACAGATTTTAAAATTTATATGTTAATCAATTGGAGAGATTAAATACTCACTGCTCTTAGCCATTGGTGACATTGGTGATTAACATTTTGATCTAGGTGACGAATTTCGTTCTTTTCTACGTTTTGTAAATGGGCGAATCCTTTTGCAACGATTCGTCCATTTTATGCTTGTAATTAATATTACCAGATGATTCTTATGCTAAATATTCGTCCATCATTTTCATGCTCTTTTTTTAATATTCGTACCAGCATAAAAAACCCCTAAAAATGAATTGAAAAAATAATTTTATAAATTTACAAAGACCATGTCATGAACCAATTTACAAAAAAAACGATGCCAACTATGAACTCCGTGATTTCTCAATTCATAGAGGATATATAGGGTGATTATAATTAAAGGTCCACTTTCAAAATGCTGTAAAAAAAAACCACTCGTCAGATGAGTTCACATTTGAATTGAAGATACTTAAAGAAGGAGGAAACGGTATGGCATCAAAAATAATTCTAAAGTGTATTAATAGATGGCGCTGTAAGCGGCATAAAGTGAATTCGGCTGCAGCTGATATTTTGAATCGAAATGCCAACGTATTTGGCATGAGTTGCAGATTAAACTAACTGTAGTGTTCAATGTGCTAGATTGTTTCGGTTTTTAAATAAAAAAAAAACGACTTCCATGTCATTCAACAGTTGTGACACTTTTAGTGGAAAGCCCATCCACCACGGTAAGTTCATACCACATTGTTGGAATCATTGGAGCGTTTTTAGGACTCTTTTCGGTGCCGCACCGTTACTCCCATCTTCAAGTATCCTCAGTGCAAATTTGAACTCATGACGAGTATTTTTTTTTTACAGTATTTTGAAAGTGGAACTTTAATTATAATCACCCTGTACAATGAGTTACCTTGACATTTGGAGGAAGATATCTATCTCTTCAGGGGATTCTTTCAAAGGGATCTACACTTAATAAATAAGTAATTAAAATTTTTTTTGACTAATTTTATCTTTTGTTAGGATCACCGACTCACGTTTGTGGTCCGGATGACGAATTCTACGAATGCATTCCCACTTGCAAGAACACGTGTGAGAACTATCAGGCCCAGCACCCCATCTGCCCCCGAATATGCAGGAGGGGGTGCTTCTGCAGAAAGGGGCTCGTCAAGAGGAACGACGGGAAGTGCGTCCAGCCTTCAGACTGCCAGCAACCCCCTTCACCTCCAGTACCGACTAGTAAGAATTTTTTTTTTCCAAATTTCTGCATTCGAACTTATTCTTGATCAAAATTTTAGTGTTATCTTTGTTCCTCTTTTGACCATTTAATTCTCCTTTGCAGCACACTGTGAGGCAAATCAACAGCGATATGGTTTTTTGGCAATTTACACCACATGAGCATGATAGGTTTAGTGAATGACACTTTTGAATTCTTAAATGAGAGAACTCTATTCGCAGGGAACTGAACCAAAAACTTCAATTCGAATCTAGTTGGAGTCGAATCCGTTACGTTTTAGATAGAGACGCAATAAAAACTGTGCACAGGAGAGTCATTTCATTGGATTGAACACAGACGCAGCAATGGCTACTGTTGGTTTGAAATTGTACTCAGGTATCAGTGGCGAAGTTTGAATAATGCCAGATTTGCTATAAATAGGATTTTCTAGTGTCAAATGGTAAATTCTCTTGCAATTGAACAAAACATTACACTTTATATTATTATTTTTTAATTACTTGAAAAAAAATTTCCGAAAGCAGTATTTCCATTTGTAATGCCCCATTTGATATAAGATGCATTTTTTTTTTTTAAGATCATGTTAGGCCAAGTCAAGATGACGTTCATAAAAGATTTTCATGAAATTTGAAGTATTTTTTTATTTACACTAATTATTGACACGGTCAATTGCAGGAAAGAACTTCAAGTTCTTCTTAGGAGAGGGTGTCAAGAACTTTTCACAAAATCACAGGTCCATTCGCAGTTCAATATTTCGCTTTCGACTGCTGTGAAGCTAGAGTTCACAATTTGGAAGTTTAATTCTTTTATTACGCTTTGGAGCGCCACCTAGTGACCATATTTTAATTAGATTCGTTATACATTTAAATTTTGTTTTTATTTTACATCTGATACTTACTATTTTATGGTTAATGATTCCAAAATTTGGAAAGGATGCATTGATATACAGATATAAACAGTGAATTTTATGCTATTAATTTTTATGTGCCTCATAATATCATCCTCTTTTTTCTCATTAATTTATGTAATTTATTATTTGTTTTCCCCAGTAACCATCCTAGTAACTGAAGTTTTTCTCAAATATTTAATTTAAAAATAGCTTAATTAGATTGTATGCGTGTTTGAGAAAGAATATACAACCTTATGTAAGAACCTGTCTAATAAATATTTTTATTCAACAATGCATTTTTTTTTTTTTCATTTGGATAATCAGAAATGTTCTCCGATTACGTCAATAAATGCACAAACTTTTGAATTATAACAGGTGGGCTTAAAGTTCATAGGCTGACACATAGATGACACATACTAGTATTAAATCCATATAATTTTTAGTTAGCCCAAACCTTCAAAAGACACGTGTATAAATTTGACAGCTGTTGCACTATTAGTATGTGAGTTATAGCATTTTTAGTAAAGCAACTTTTTGTTAGTTTGAAAAAAAAATGGATAAAAAGAATTTCGTGTGTTAATAAAGCATTGCGTTTTGGCGAAAAAAAATATTATTGATGCCAAGGCTTGGCTTGATAAACATTACTCGGATTGCACCAGGAAATTTAACCGTAAAGAAGTGGTTTGCTAAATTTAAACGAGGAGAAATGAGCACCGAGGACGATGCACGCTGTGGACGCCCCGAAGAGACTGATACCGACGAAAACAACAAAAAGTCCAGAAAATAATTTCTGATAACCTTAAAGTGAAGTTGACTGAGATAGCTGAGACCCTAAAGATATCAAAGGAACGTGTTGGACATGTCGTGAATGAATATTTGGATATGCGAAAGCTCTGTTCAAAATGGGTGCCGCACGAGCTCACAATCGACCCAAACAACAACGAATTGATGATTCCAAGCAGTGTTTGGAGCTGTTCAATCGTAATAAACCCGAATTTTTGCGTCGATATGTGACAATGGATGAAACATGGTTCCATCATTTCACACCGGAGTCCAATAGACAGTCAGCCGAGTGGACTGCACGTGATGAACACTAAAAATGCTATAACTTCACTAAAAATGCTATATCTCACATACTAATAGTGTAAAAGCTGTCAAATTTATACACGTGTCTTTTGAAGGTTAGGGCTAACTAAAAGTCAATATGGATTTAATACTAGTAGCGCCATCTATGTGTCAGCCTACGAACTTTTCAGCCCACCTGTTATACTATTTCCACGTTAATGTCGAGGCAAAAATTTATTTCTGTAGTGAAAAGAGGGATAATTTTTAGCTGTAGATTAATGTAATTTTAATTTATGTTTCTTTTTGCATTTTACAAGACATTGCCAGAAATATGCTTCACCTTCTCTCGCTTTTAGGGTTGTTATTAAGGAAGATTCTTCCCGTATTTAATCGAAACTTGGTCCATAAAGCAATATTTCTCATCGTTTACATTGTGATATTTGACACGCGAAAAATATCTACAAATTACCGATTTATTGAAACGCATGCTTAATCCAAGTAACGCCTACAATTTGAAAAATACATTTGAATCACCAAAATAAAGATGAGTACATGTTTTATGCATCAATAATAATTCTGCGTCTTCAAAAATGCGTTTGTTTGTTATGGGCAATATATTTATGTCAACAAAAAATATAAAAAGAATGGCCAAGTGATTGTTTTAATGGCAACTCTTAAATTATAATGAATGTACAATTTTGATTGTAATTTAATTGATATTCACAGAACTACTTCTTTTAATTTTACTACGGAAATATTAAAATGAACAACAATTGCCAATAATTTAAAAACTGTTTTTCATTTTCAATTGCAGTTTAATTGTAGATTTTAATAGTTTTTAAATAAAATTAATTTAATTGTATGCGTATAAATCCTACATAAGATCATTATTACATGAATGAAAGGACATTTTTTATTACATTTAATGGCAAAGCATTAAATATTGTGGCATTGACTATACTGTGTCTGACCTTCAAACCACTTGTAGGGACATGTATGGTAATTTATAGGAAATATATAGGGGTATTACCTATATATAATGTAGGTAATTTATAGGACTTGTAGGGCAGGCAAAGTTGTTTCGTACATTAAATCCGATGAGGGTTATAACCATTTGGGTTATTTTGAATGCCATTGCATTAAAACTCTTTACTTTGACTGAATTGTGTCGCCTTTAAAGAAACTGGAAGAAGAAGATGGAGAAATTGTGTTGTTGTTTATACCAGACCAGATGGAGGTTATGACCTATCTAAAAAGTATTCTATGTCTTATTTCAGACAACTCTACCTGTCAGCTGGAGATGGACAGTGGCCCCTGCCGAGGGGCCATGTCCAGGTACTACTACAACCACAGAAGAAAGCGATGCGAAAGATTCACCTACGGGGGATGCAAAGGAAACGAGAACAACTTCAAGACGGAAGAGGAGTGCCGACTCACATGTGGTGGAAGTGAGTGATTGCAAAGCCCTTTGTCCTCCCACTGTCTTCCTTCTTTTCAATTAATAAAAATTATAAATTTCCAAACCTTAGTAGTATAGGGTGATTACAATTAAAGTCCCACTTTCAAAATGCTGTAAAAGATGAACCATTCATTCTGAACTGAAGATACTCGAGGAGGTAACGATACGGCATCCAAAAAAAAGTTCCACACATTTTCCCCGTCCAATTGGGTATGAGCTTGCCGCGGTGGATGGGCTTTCTACTCACAGTGTCACAACTGTTGAATGACTTGGAAGTCATTTTCTCCGTCAGAAACAATCAAGCCCATTGAACACTACAGTAGGTTGAATGTGCATCTCGTGCCAAATACTCTGTCATTTCGATTCAAAATATCACTGGTAGCCGAATTCACTTTGGGCCGCTTACAGCGCCATATATTCATACACTTTGGAACATTTTTTTGATAACTTACCATTTTCCCCTACTCCAAGTATCTTCAGCTCAAATTCGAACTCATTGTGACGAGTGGTTCTTTTTTTTTTTTTTTACAGCATTTTGATAGTGGGACTTTAATTATAATCACCCTGTATATCATGCGTTTCTTTTCCGCTGATCACTTATGCTACAATTACTGTTTCGAAAAACAGATAGATTCGCTTGTAACTGAGACAGAAAATCTCCCTTTTTTGGTTGGATTGATGGGTTATATAGGTTATATCTCATTTTTTTATTTATCTACTTACAATCTCGTCGTGAATCACCCAAAGCTAAGACGAATATACAAAAGTAATATTCACAAAAGCTTTACATACAAAATAATACATTTCCGGGAAGCATAAGAAGGATTAGAAAAAAAATAATAAACAAATAAAAATAATTATTAAAATCAAAATCAATTCATATCAAATTAAATAATAAACAAATAAAAATAAAATAACAAAATATGAATAACAAATTTAAATAAAATAAAAATGAGAATAAGAAAAATAAGAATACATAAAATATAAATATTAAGAAGAAGTAGAAATAAAATAAAGTAAGAATAATTAAAAGGAAAAAAAAAAAAAAAAAAAAAATTAAATTCATCAAAAAAAAAAAAAAAAAAAAAAGGAAAATAATGAAAACGGCATATAATGCAAAATAAAAAAAAAAAAAATTAGATGGAAAAAAAATAATACATTAATCTAAGGGAAGAAAATAAACTGCGAAGTCACAATGTACAAAAATAAAATAAGAATAAAAATAACAACAAATAGCAGAAAAGAAAACAAAAAAGAATGAACAGAGCAAAATAAAAATGAAAAGGGCAATAAAAGTAACATAATACAAATTAAAAGACCGTTTAGAAGAAAAAAAATAATAATGCAATAATCTAAGAGAAAAAAATAAACTACTATTTTACAATGTAGAAAAGTATAGAAGTATCCTAATGATCATTCACAATTTTAACTCACAAATTTAACAAAATTTAGAAAGCAGGATTTCATTTCTACAAAATACCCAGGTAAGCACACCAGGTAAATACATTACAATTTAGAATTTGAAGGTTCTGCTTAAGAATAATTCTATTGTTTTCGACATGTGCAAATTAAAAAAACTTGTTCCAAATTATGCTCTTCTTCAGCACTTTGCAAATGACTGGATTTGAGATGTAGCAGTCTAAAGGTCCCCATTATCTCCCATTCGACACACACGAAAGCAAGGCAGGCATTCTTGAGAATTGATTCCTACCCTCCATACACACGTCATAGTTTGAGACGATGTCGCCCACTTAAGCAGTTAACGTCACCTCATAAAGATGCCAATAAGTCCAGGTCTCATCAATTCTTTTTAATCTGGTTGCTCAGAACAACTGGAAAATGCATATTCTTCCTTTTTTACCAAGAACAGAATTGAATGACTCTGGTTTTGTATAGTTTACATCAGCACCCATATAACACATTTCAGCTCAAGTATGTTTCAAATAACTATCAGCTAATACATTCTGCTCCAGAGTTCTTAAAACATACTCTAGACCAGAATTATTGATCATATCTTAAACCAGGAGCAGAGAAATCACCACTAAAATCTTTCAAAGATGTACTTCTTACTGTATAATGCTTAAAAACAATTTTTACATAATAATGGAAGTACAATGTTTCCATTTTTATATAAAAATGATAAGACTTTATCCGGATTGCTTATCCAGAGTTTTTGCATAACGTCAAAAGAATAGACAAAAAATGAGAAAAAAAAAATAAATAAATAAAATACCAGAACTTTGGTTTTGAGAACGAGCTTTTTTTTGGGAGGGAGGGGGAGTTATTAAAGCTTTTCATCACAGATTCATCGTTACGGCCCTCACGTTCAGCAATCACAATTTTAAATCTTACTCAATATTTTTGTGGCATCGACAACGGGTCCCTAATTGTACCGAATTTTTAATTTAAATTCTTTTAATTTTAATTTTAACTTTTTATATTTTTATCTTAATTTTATTTATTTTTAGTATTTTTTTAAATGTTAGAATACTATTTTTTTTTAATTTTTAGAAATTTTATTTTTTACCATATACTAAATTTAAGCAGCCAATTAAAAATCGTAAATTTTATATATGAATTAAGACGAGGAGGTTAAGGGGTCTATACCCATTGGTACTCCGTAATCAGTACGACAGTTGCAATACTAGATCATGAATGTGAGGAGCTGGGTGATGATATATAAGTGCAAATATCAGTTCTCGATAGAAAGGATTTTTAAAATATAATAAATGTAGATTTTAATTATTTGTCAGAGGAAATTTTATCTTTATTGATTTGTAATAAAAAGAAATTGCAAAAAGCTGTCTCATATACGCTTCTACTCCACTTACTAATTACTATTCAACTTTGTATGATAATCAGACAGCTCCATATTTTTCAATAAATCTTCAAATATTTATAGAATGTTAAGAATTACAGAATTTTTAAATCTTTCTACTTGTACAATTGTAATAAATGTTTTAATTCAATTCGTTTAACAATTCTGTTCTTAAAATTATATAGATTGTATGTATATCATTTATACTATTTTTTTAATTCTTTTAAGAATTTCTTTTCTTCTAAGAATTTCTTTTCTTCTAAGAATTTTAAATATTATTTAAAATAATTTCTATTAATAATAAGAATGAATTGTTAAAAGAAATAAAGTATCAAAGCATGCAAAGAATAAAAAAAAAAAAAGAAAATTTCTATTTGCAGCTGCTTTGTTATGACTAGCATTAATGTTGTTTTTAGTATCAATTTAAACACCTGCTTTTCTCTCCATATGAAGTATATATTCATTTTCAATTCAGATAGTGTGGAAATAAAAGCTTGACTCAGTAGAAAAAAAGATATATAGCTTTACCTTCAGATGTACGTAATGATTTAAATAATGTTAATATACATGCTTACTTTAATTATTAAAATTCTAATAATTAATTATTTTTAATTTTGAAATAATTTATGCTAATAAAAAATACTATATAGATATTTTCAATGTAACAATTTTTTTGTGTTGATATTTTAATTCTTTTTAATCCTATTTCTACAATTCAAAAAAAAAAAAACCTTTAGATGTACGTAATTATTTTAATAATGTTAATATATATACATGCTTACTTTAATTATCAAAATTCTAATAATTAATTATTTTTGATTTTGAAATAGTTTATCCTAATAAAAATACTATATAGATATTTTCAATTTAACAATTTTTTTTTTTGTTGATATTTCAATTCTTTTAATCCTATTTCTGCAATTCAAAAGCCTATTTAAAATTAATAAGCAATAATATTCAATGTAATATAAGCATACGTATTTAGCAATTCCAATATATTTGTTTTAATTGTTATAAGTATTCTAACTAGTTCAACTTTTACATTTTCATCTCCAAACTTATATTTAATGTAAAAATTATGTTAAATAATATTGCAAATAAAAATTATAATAATTAATATATTATTGTAAATAGAAAGTATATTAATTAAAATATTATTGCAAAATTCAGTAATTTTTTAAAAATGCAATTTTTAAATTAAAATGAAATTGATTTTCTATTTTTGTGAGACATTATTATATACAGACATTTAATGGTTTCATTGGTGGTATTAATTTAAAAAAGAAGGAATTTTTATTTAAAGCATATTAAAAAGCTACTAAACTTGCTATAAATAATTTGCTTTAACTATTAAAATTCTAATATTTAACTATTTTTAATTTTGATAACTGCTCTTTATTTTTATGTTATTTAAAAGTACTATAGGAATGTTTTACATTTATTAACCTGCTTCTGTTGATATTTTATTTTTTTATTCTTATTTTGTATTTAATGCTATTATTTAAGAAAATCAACAAAAATAAATTTAAAAAACTTGAAACAAACTCAGTAGGTGGCAACAGGGTTACCAGATTAATAATTTTTTATCTAATTCAAAAATCAAGCAGATACCATTGAAGGAAACATAATAAATGCTTCCAAGAATGTCGAGATAAAACTATTTTTGTTTCTACTAAAACTATAACATAGCCCAAATATATAGTTTATTACATTATTGTAATTATTATATAAATGTATTTCCTCCCTAAAACTCAAAACCCAAGATTTTTCTGAAATTTTAGAAGTAAAAACCAAGAACACAAAACTTTAAATCTTGGTTAAAAAAAAAAAAAAAAAAAGCGTTTGCAGGAAGTTGTAAGATATAATTTTTTTTTTTGTGTCTGTGATTCCTTTCAGAACCCACGTGCGCCGAAGACGAGCAGTACTATCAGTGTATCCCTAACTGCCACAACACATGTGACACTTTCAGAATGACCAATGTGGCCTGCGCACAAGTGTGCACCCCCGGCTGTTTCTGCAAGAAGGGAATGGTCCGAAACAAGGCGGGAAAATGCGTGGAAACTTCCCAGTGTCCTCCAGAGGACAATCCATCTACAAGTAAGTCGTGTTTAATACAAAAAACAGCTGTTAATATTTATATTGCTGTCTCCAACACAATCTGTTATTCAAGAGAATTAGATACCTGTTTATACACTTAATTCTTGCACTCTAATAAATAAAAATTATTTTCATTTAATCTCTACACATTAAGAATTATAGTATACATGTTATTGATTTTCAATACACTTACGTTTAAGTTTATTGAACAAAAATACTAAAGTATACATAATAAACACTTCTGGCAGATAATAACGATATATACAGTGTGTCAAAGAATTTTAAGTCTAGCATTGGATCTTAACCTACAGTGACACCATCTGTGTTGCAACCCATGCGCAATACATCTTAACTATCAGCTGACACATTGCCAAAAACACAATGCATTTCGTTCACGATATTAAACGATATGGATGTTCCTTAGAGAAGTATAATTTTTTCATACTGAATTTTTAAGATGGAACAAAGAGTTATACTTAAATTTTATGCAAAATTTGGAAAAAGTGTCACTGAAACGTATCATTTAACAAAACTGATTTACCGCGAGTATTGTTAAGTAAGTCTATTTCTTATGGCCCACGTGTTTTGGGCGGAACAGATATTCCAGAAGATGGTAAGCATACAGGAAGACGAAGTTCATCAAGAACACCTTAGATTATTGAAAAAGTGTGTGTGATTTCGTGGCAAACTATCGTCGTGCGTCATTGAGAATGATGGAAAAGTCTTTGAACCTCAACGAAGAAAGGATTCGAACCAACCTGCACGAAGATTTGAACAAAACAAAAATCTGAGCTAAATTTGTTTCATATCGAAAATCAAGGAGAAATGCACATTGTAGAGACACCATTTCAGCCGCTAAAAATGGTCCGCGAGTTATGGAGGCAATCCCACAAATTGAACACGAATAGGTTTTCGTGTAGTTATTAAGCCGCTGTAAAAAATGTTTTGAAGCCAAAGGAATCCTACAACGAAGTGGATTCAGGATATAACAGCATTAGCTTTTTAAACTCGCCATTAGAATTTTACCAAGACGACCTTTATATAGCCATTTAAAACCATATTTACAGAGAACGTTAAAACTACATTGCAAGCTATTAATATTGATGTAACATTCAGATACATCCAAATATTCTTTGAAACTAATTCCGAGAACTAAGGTAGGCAATCAATATGGCAGAATATCACAAATTAATGTAGGATTTGGATAAAACAGTCGATGCTTCCATAAATTCCAAGAAAAATATTACCAAATATAAAACACCTGCATGCTAATAACTCAAGATTAATTGCGAAAAACTTTTAGAGAGATAGATACATACTAATACGTAGCTAAGTGTGTTTTTGACATGGATTCAAAATCATTTAGAGAGAAAAAAAAATAACATGGCTTATAAATATTCCTTGATAAAATTTTCCTCAGGATGTTATAATTAATTAATTTCGGGTTTTGTAATTTCTTTTAGGTTTTTACAAGTCATTCTAACTTGGATTTAACTGATTTCCTGGACAATTTGTAACACTTTTTGTTAAATATTTGGGCTTTTTTATCCACAAGTGTAATTAGAGCCATTCTTGATATATAGTATGTGTTTGTCTAATGATTTTCAATTTCGTTGCTGCAACTTATCCGTCCTTTGGATTTTGAGCAGTTTCTGAGGTATTGCAGTGTTTTTGCATTGTGGACAGTTATTATGGTTTTGTTATGCAATTTGTATTTCTATGTTGAATATGATCATTTACATGCAGCGAATACTGTTTTGTGGCTTTTGTTGTATAATATACACGGGATTTGTTTGATATTTTTATTATGTGTTGTGTTCTTTACATGTATATATATTATTTCTACAATGACATGCGGAAAGAATGAAGTGTACAACGAGTGTGGAAGTGCCTGCCCAGCCACCTGTTCGAACCTGGGAAAACCCCAGATCTGCACCATGCAGTGCGTCCCGGGCTGCTATTGCGAAAGAGGAATGGTCAGAGATGACCGGGGAGAATGCGTTGACGTACAAGAATGCCGCCGAAGTGAGAATTCTTTTTTTCTTCGCTCAAATTTTATTTATTTCAGTGCATCTATTGATTCCGAAAGCAAATGATATTCACAAAGGGAAAAAAAAGCACAGCTGCAAACGGTACCACACCTGAGAGCTGATATTAGAACATAAAAGGATTTTTCTTTTCTTCTCTTTTTGTACTTCTAAGTTACAAAACATCAAGATTTAAATAAAAATATTCCCAGTTAAATCTTAAACGTCAAAAATGAGTAACAACCTATTAGGTTCTTTTTCTCTTATTATTATTACTATTATTTATTTTTGTTTCGCATAATATTTCAAAAGCTGCACTGGTGCTTTTAAGTGATTTATTTATTATTATTTTGTAGAAAATAATGTTTTAGTAGTATGACTTGAATGTGTACTCAAAAGTTAAATTATGGATGGAGAGAAAAGAGGGGTAATCAGAGGGCTTACAAAGAAAAGATTGAAAAATATAATTCTTTGATTGAAAAAAATGTAATTCTTTTGATTGAAAAAGCTATAATCTATTATTTATATAAACTAATATTCACAGAAAAACCCTGTTACTGTAATTTTATTTGGGAAAATAAACTTCTTGAATATTCCTGAATATTTAAAAAAATTAAATAAAGGAAATGAATTTTAAAGTTTCATTTCAGCTGCAAAATTTTTCTTTCAAATAATCGTGCTTTCTTCTTTATATCTTTTCTTTTCAAAATTCATGGACTGCAGAGATACTGCTCTTAAGGCATTTGCATATATTTCTTATAAGATAAGTTTATTTGATATTGAATATAAATATAATATTATATGTATATCATTCGATATTTATTTTGTTAAACGTATCAGGTACGACATGGTAATGATTAAATAAGCAAAAATTAACTGGTTTATTTTTTAATCATTTTTTAAAAACTTGATACTTATTGACACTGATATACTGATGATTATACCCAGTGATAGTCACTTTGATGTGAAGCCACTAGAATGACAAAAACGTTACTCATGATGCACCGCAGGGTACACACCACAGGCCTGCTATTCTGCAGGAAAATGTTTGATACATTTAATAATCTAGCTATTTTAGGCATACTACGGCATGGTTTGGGAAACATATTTGTTCATAAATGTAAACATTAATAAAGTCAACTGGATTGTAGAATCTAGTTTGACATGTGACTATATTTTATGTTACTTTTTTATTTCCAGATCCGAACCCCAGTCCTGCCTGCCAACAAGAGAAGGTGGTGGGAAGGTGCAGGGCCGGACATCGCAGATATTACTTCGACCAGGAGACGGGGCAGTGTGAAATGTTCCTGTACGGAGGATGTGGAGGAAACCAAAATAATTTTAAGACCAAAGAAATGTGTGAAGCCACCTGCACAACAAGTAAGCTTAAAGTTTATTACGACGACAGCGTAGTGCTCTTTCAGGGAAGAGATGCATAAATTCACTGTGACTTATGACGGATCCACCAAAGAAAAAAAGTTACATTTATTTTTTTTACATACTAATAATTTCATTTAAGTTTAAAGTGTACTTTTAAAAGAAAATAAAGTAGTACCTCAATATACTTCCACTTTGGAATAAGTCCAACTCCGTATACGTCCTGTTTGAATTGTATAGTGGCACCTTACTATATATCCACTTCTGGAATACGTTCAACTTGATACACGTCCTGTTTGTACGTAAAAAATTTGCTCAATACCTTGTATAGAGGTACCTTCGTATACATTCTCTTCTCAATAAGGCCAACTTGATATACATCTTGTTTGAACGCGAAAAGAAACCTCACCCACTAATTGTACCTTCTATAGCGACACCTCCCTATATGTCAGTTTTGGAATAAGCCAAACTTGATTTATGTTATATTTGAACGCGAAATATTTTATTTGGTATACGATCTTTGTGTAGAATCATTATCAAAATGTTTACTAAATGGATGTCCAAAGCGTTACAGAGAAATACTACAGAACAAACCATAATAGTTTTGTCTGGAATGCGTATACAACGTCATATTTGCAAAGAAGGCAGAAGTTCTGTTCACTGGGACAGACTTTTAGCCTATAACCAATCTGGCAATCTTCGACAAGGTCCAAGAAGGGAAACAAAACAGGAACCGCTGACCTGAATTTCGTACATTTTCATTTATATTTGCAACTTAATTATTTACTGAACGTAATTTCACGTTATTATAATTTCCCCTTCTTGTTTGATGTAAGTCCAAGGACCTGAAGCAGAACAAAGACGTCTATCAAAGTACCAACATTTAAATAAAATTGATAACAAAAAAAGCTTTCTAGATTTTTTTAATCAAGTAATCAGCTCTTATAATAAATATCCTTTGCTGCCATTGGTGACTCAAAACACGAGAATCTGTCAATTTCTTTTTTTATTTAAATACAAGTGCAAAACTGAAGTGCATTACTAAATGACACGTTGGATATCGGAATTGAGGGAACATGGTATTATAAGCAAACAGACAACAGAAACCAAACCAAACGCTACAAAAAAAAAAAAAAAAACAACCATGGTAGGAAAATTGTTCTTCAGTGGATTCCTAGCCACTGCAACAATCCAGAAAAAGAAAACAACTGACATCTTTGCAAAAAATGGAGTCATTTAGCAACAGTTACATTTTAATCTATCTTACCAGCAAATTTGGGGTGTAACAAAAAATCCCTTCGAAATGATCGTGTTGAAGTTGTGATGGGTAAGATCTGAAGTTTATTATTGTACCATCCTCCCTCCCCATGGACCTTCGTTCGATTTTAATGCCAATTTTGAGCTTTTTACAAGGACACCTTTGCAGTATTGGTGTGGCCAATATTCCAGACTGTGTCCTGTGTTCTTCAGACACTTTTATGGATTTTACACATTTGACAAGCTGCCCTGAGCTATCTTTTGTAAACTGTTCTCCAGATAACTTTTATAACAATATTCGATTTTATAGGGCTGCTAGAAGACTCATGGCCTCAATCCCGTTTTAGTGGGAAAAATATATTCAGATGAAATTATAAGAACACTGCTGTGAAGCCCCTAGAGCGACAAAAATGTGGTGAGTCAGTGCTTCCCAAAGTGCGCCACACGAGGATTATTACAAGCCACACAATATGAAAAGTTTCTGTCCTCTAGACGGGAATCAATGTTATTTTTTGAGAGCAAATATGTTTATAATGGCGGTTTCCTTTTCAGAGCCCACCACGCCATCCTGCGATGATGACGAACAGTATTACGAGTGCGTCCCCAACTGCCGCAACACGTGCGCCACTTACAATAGGACCAACGCGGCCTGCCCGTTCATCTGCATGCCTGGCTGCTTCTGTAAAGAAGGGATGGTCAAGAATGAAGATGGAGAATGCGTCCCCACTTCCGAGTGCGACACATCCACGGGTATGGCATGATTATCACTGACTTTGTTTAAAAAACTTATCACAACAATCCAAACAAAAAAAATGTCTAAAGGTAGTTTGTTCTGGTCTCCAAACTCTAAGCCACCTTCAGTTTACTTTTCAGCCACTTGTCACAATTCTAGCACTTGTCAGGTAAGGGAAGTTTGAGACGCCACGTAAGAACCAAATATATATATCTACAAAATTTTAGGACTGATAACATGTGCCTAAAAAGGTTTTTAAGGTTGATCAAATATGCTTATATAATGAATCCAATTATTTACCTTATAAAATTTTAGAACTGATAGCATGTGCTGGCAAATATATAAACGCTTGGCAAAATATTTTTTACATCTTTTATTTTTTTTTTTACGGCTTGACCTCTCAAATTTCTTTTCCTTGTGTATTGTTTGCTCAGGCAAATAAATTCATTAGCAGAATTCTTGGCTTTTATCTAGTCGTATATCCACATTTTAAACCTTGTCGAATAAAATTATCAAACCTTAATTCATCACTAAAATTATTGAGTCTATACAATAGTATGTGAACTGTTTAAAGCAGGGGTGGCCAACCCAAATGGTCTTGCGGGCCCCTTTGGAAATGCATTCTAACTCCGCGGGACGTACATAAATTTATATATCCCTCTATTAGATTTAGATCCAATCTAGATATTTTTTGAAGTGATAAATTGAAACATAAGGAGTTATTATTTTTGTATTTACTATTATCCTTGCATGTAAACATAGATTATATAATAATAATGATACTAAACGCACGTTGTAAAGAAATATAGAACACTGAAAATGAAATATAAAAAATATAAATATAAACAGAATAAAAAAAATGAAATCATTCAAAAAATATTTATTTGACTAGCGCGATATGTGTTTCTCCACTCATTCACTTAGCTTTGTAAATCGATGCTTGCGCATCATGAGTTCGCAGAGTATTATTTAATTATTCTGCGAACTCGTAACTGTAAACTCATAAATAAAACAGGCAATATCTGTCCCATATTCGCAAGAATATTATTTTAAAATCAAAGTTCATTTTTTCTCATCATTTCTGCAGTTCATTTTTGAATAGATGGATGCACACATAACATATTTTTTGAATTCATTGGTTTTCACTACTTTGGCCATTCTAAAATAAATAAGTTTTTGTAAAAGTGTGATGAATCTCAAGGGCCGGAAGAATGATGAAGGTGGCCACCCTTTGGTCTAGATGATGATAAGCATGCAAGAAGAGCAAGTTCATCAAGAACACCTGAGATTATTAAAAAAAGTGCGTGATTTCGTGGCAAGCAATCGCTGTGCGTCAATGAGAATGATGGAAGAATCTTTGAACATCAACAAAGAAAGGATTCGAACTAAACTGCACTAAAATTTGGGCAAAGCAAAAGATTGTGCTAAATTTGTTTCACACACTTAAACTAATGGACAGAAACCAAGGAGAAGCGTAAATAGTAGGAACATGTTCTCCTTTTAGTTTTTCATGGATAGGTTGTGTTATTTATGTATACATATATTATTTCTACAGAGACATGCGGTAAGAATGAAGAGTACAACGAGTGCGGAAGTGCTTGCCCTGACACCTGTTCGAACTTGGGAAAACCCCAGTTCTGCACCATGCAGTGCGTCCCTGGCTGTAACTGCAAGAGAGGAATGGTCAGAAATGACAAGGGGGAATGCGTCGATCCTCAAGAATGCCAGCAAAGTGAGAATTTTTCTGATTTATTTCAGTACATCTATTGATTCCAAAAACAAATGATATTCATAAAAGAAAAAAAAAACACTATTGTAAACTGTACTACACCTGAGAGCTGATATTCAAATAAACAAGTAATATAAAAAAAAAAAAAAATTTTATTCTTACTTTTTTTTTTTCCCCTATATTGCAGAAAGTCCTTTATAAATAATTTTCATTCATTTTTTTAAGTTTATCTGGCGCCATCAATTGGTAGATATATGCAAGTTAAATCTAAAAAAAACTAAAAAAAAAAAAAAAAAAAATAATTAATTAAATTTAATTACTGAATTAATATTCGAAAAAAAAACTGTATTAAAATCAAGTGTCATCCACTACAAGTTAAAAAAAATGTATTTGAACTTGAGTGGATGAATAAAAATATTTTATGAACGATTGAAAATTTGAACAAGATATATATATATAGGAGAGTGTGAGCTAATAGAAAGAATTGAAAAAATGCTTTTTATTTTCTTCTTTTTTGTACTTCTAAACTACTTTTTTTATTTTACTTTTAACCATCAAGATTTAAAAAAAAAGCAATCGTAGATAAATCTTAAGCGTGAAAAATGAGCAACAACATGTTGGGTTGTTTTCTTCTTATTATTATTTAGTCTTGTTCCGTATAATGTTAAAAACTTTACTATTTTTTTTTTTTAAATCTTTTTTAATAATATGACTTGAATGTGTATTCAAAAGTTAAATTATGGAGGGGAAAGAGTTTAATCGGTAGGCTAGGAAGAAAAGATTTTTCATCCTTAATTGTCAACAATATTTCATTGAGGATTACGAAGAAAGCTTTAAACATAACAAATAAATAACTTTTAAACATAATAAATAACATAACATCCATGACAAATATTTCGAGATATAAGCTACCAGAAAATCAACTGCTGGTTTCGTTATTATTTCTTCTCATGTAAAAGAAAATTTTAATTCATTCATGTCAAAAGATGGACCGGGATTTTTCTTCATATTGAAAAAATATAATCTATTAGTCAAATAAGGAAACATAATTTCCTATGAGCATGCGCGCTAGGGAGAAAAGCTAACGGACGTCCTACGGTAACTAACGTACGGTATGCAAAAACTCTCTATTCTCATAAACAAACACTGTTACTGCAATTTTATTTAGGAAAAATAACCTTTTTGCATATTCTTCAATAGTTTTTTTTTTTTAATTTAATAAGGGAAATGAATTTTAAAGTTTAATTTCGGCTGCAAAATTTATCCTGCAAATAATCGATCCTAAAAGGGAAAGTTTAAGTAACTGATGCTTTCATATATGTACAGATATGACATTGTGCTTTCTTTTTTGTTTCTTTTCTTTTCTTTTTCGAAATTCATGGACAACAAAGATACTGCTCTTAAGTCATTTGCATATATTTCTTTTAAGATGAGTTTATTCGATATGGAATATAAATACTAAATTATATATGTATTTATTATTCGAAATTGATTTTGTTAAATGTATCAGATACGACAAGGTAATAACTACATAAATAATCAAAATGTAACTGGTTAATTCTTTAATCATTATTTAAAAAATTATAATATTTATTGACATATACTGATGATTATACCCAGTGCTAGTCACTTTGATGTAAACAAAACAACAAAAACTTTACTTATGATGCACCGCAGAAGCACACCACAGGCCTGTTATTCTGTAGACAAATTTTTGATGCATTGAATCATCATCATAACTGGCTCGACAGCCCGTTGTGCGCCTTGGCCTTCTTTAAAAGATCCAGCCAGGCTGTTCTCCTCTTGGCCGTAAACCTCCAGAGTTGATCTTAATAACATTAAAATCAGGGTCATGTGACCATATTTATGTTTTTTTTTTTAATTTTTTATTTTCTGATCCGGGCCTCAATCCTTCCTGCCAACAAGAGAAGGTGGTGGGAAGGTGTAAGACCAGAATTCCCAGGTACTACTTCGACCAGGAGACAGAGCAGTGTGAAAGTTTCATGTACGGAGGGTGTGGAGGAAACCAAAATAATTTTAAGACCAAAGAAATGTGTGAAGCCACCTGCACAATAAATAAGTTTAAAGTTTATTACGATGTTAGAGCGTAGTGCTCTTTCAAGGCAGAGATGCATAGATTCACTGTGACTTATGACGGATCCACCGAAGAAAAAAAAATTAAATTTACTCTTTTACGTACTAATAATTTTATTTATGCTTAATGTGTACTTTTAAAAGACAATAAAGTACTACCCCAATATACTTCCACTTTGGAATAAGTAGAACTTGATATACATCCCATTGAACATGAAAAACTTTGCCCAATACCTTACATAGTGATACCTCATCTACTAATCTAGTACCTGGCATACTGGCACCTTACTATACGTCCACATCGGGAATACGTTCAACTTGATACACGTTCTATTTGAAAGCAAAAAGAGTTGCCCAATACCTTGTATAGAATTGCCTCAGTATACATTCGCTTTGGAATACGACATACATCTTGTTGGAACGCCAAAAGTTTTGCCCAATAATTTATATAGTGGTATCTCACCCACTGACTATACCTTGCATACTGATACCTCCCTATACATCAGTTTTGGAATAAGTCAATCTTGATGTATGTTATGTTTGAATGCGAAATATTTTTTGTTTAGTATACGATACTTGTATATAATATGATTTATCCTCATCAAAATGTTTGCCAAATGGATGTCCAAAGCTTTACAAAGAAATACGGCCGAAGTTCAGTTTATTAGTACAAATTTTTAGTCTACAACAAATCTGGCAATCGTCAACAAGGTCCTAGCATGGAAACAAACAGGAACCGGTAACCTAAATTTCGTACATTTCCATTTATATTTGCAATTTAATTATTTACTGATCGTATTAATATCTTTCCTTTTATTTTAACTGCAAACATTCGTTACGTATACATCTTGTTTAATATAAGTGCAAGGATCTGAAACAGACAAAGGACGCTAATAAAGGTACCACAATTTAAATAAAATTGATAGCAAAAAATGCTTTCTAAATTCTTTTTTTAACCAAGTAAGTAGTTCTTATATTTCGCTTTGCTGGCATTGGTGACACAAAACACAAGAATTCGTCTATTTCTTTCTTTCCTTAACTTAAATTATAGGAGAAAAACTGGAATGTATTACTGAATGGCATGTTGGATATCGGGATTGAGAGAACATGGTGTTACATGCGAACATACAACAGTAACAAAACAAACCGCTACAAAATAAGAATACATTTCTACTGGCCAGAAAAAATTGTGTTTCGGTGGATTCCCAGCCACTGCAACATTCCAGGAAATGAAAAAAAGCTGACATCCTTGCAGAAAATGGATGCAATTTGCAGCACCCTCATTTTATTCTGTTCTTCCAGCAAATCTGTGATGTAATAAAAATCACTTCACTTCACTACCGTCAACTTCCGTCCGTGGCCTTTTGACCATTCGACTGCCATCAGTAAAGATTTGCCATCCCCTCGTAGCTTCCGTCGTGGTCACCATCCTCAAGTGCACTGCAAGAAGGGAGGTGGTCTGCAGTGCCGTTACAGTTGGAGCAAAGTGGGCAGGTTGAAGTTGTGACGGGTAAATTCTGGAGTTCATTATTGCACGCCTCCTCCCCATGGACCTTCCTCACTCCGTTTTTACTGCAAATTTTAGGCTGCATCCAGTGTTTTCAGATAGTTTTATGGATTTTACACATTTGACAAGCTGCCCTGCGCTCTCTTTTATGAACTGTTTTTCAGATAACTTTTATAACAAGATTGGTTTTTATAGGGCTTCTAGAGGGCCACGGCCTCATCCCCGTTTTTGCGGGAAAAATCTTTTCAGAGGAAATTACAAGCACTCTGATGTAAAGCCCCTAGAACGACAAAAATGTAACAAAGTTAGTATTTTCCAAGGTGCGCCACACGAGTCTTATTACAAGCCAAACTTTCATCCTACAATACGAATACTTTCTGTCCTCTAGACGTGAATCAATGTTATTTTTTGAGATCTTGAATAGGCCGCTAATTGTAGTTTCCTTTTCAGAGCCCACCACGCCGCCCTGCGAAGATGACGAACAGTATTACGAGTGCGTCCCTAACTGCCGCAACACGTGCGCCACCTACAACAGGACCGACGGGGCCTGCCCGTTCATCTGCATGCCTGGCTGCTTCTGTAAAGAAGGGATGGTCAAGAATGAAGATGGGGAATGCGTCACCACTTCCGAATGCGACGCGGGTATGGCATGATTCTGACTGACTTTGTTTAAGAAACTTACCACTACAGTGTAATCCAAACAAAAAAAAGTATCCAAAGTCTCAAACTTCAGTTTACTTTTCAGCCATCAAATTGGCGCTGACAAATACATAAACGCTCGGCAAAATATTTTTATATCTTTTACCGTTTTTTTATTATTATTTTTTTTTTTTTTGAGCTTGACCTCTCAAATTTCTTTGCCTTGTATATTGTTTGCTTATCTAGTCGTTTACCCCCTTTTTAAACCTTGTCGAATAAAATGATCAAATATTAATCCTCACTAAAATTATTGAGTCGATGCAATAGTATGTGAATTCTCTAAAGAGATTTTACTTCATTTTATGTTTTGTTGCACAATGGCCATAAGACCCAAGCCGCTCTTTTTAGAGTTATATGGCTCAAATAAGTTGTTCAATATTTTTTTAAATTTTTCCATGTCTCTGAATAGTATTTTGCATGTATGAATGAACAAAAACGTGTGTTAAATCTACAACTACTCAGCAATTGCACTGAGAACGCATTTACCATATAGAAGGCATTAAAAAGTATGAGAATGAAATGATTCTAAGATGAATAAAAGAATTCTAAGATTTTACTTTACAATCATTATAGCATGCACAACATTTGTAGATCTGCAACTGGATAAATCATTGCTTGACTAATGTCAGTGGTCTTTATATTTTTAATGTTGTGACAAACAAAAATGTATTGAAATTTTGGAACGAAGCAAGTGAGATTTCTTACAGATAAACTCTCTTCTGCAGATTTTTTTAAAACAAAAAGTCAGCAGTTTATAATGGGAACGAGGCTTATAATTTTCTCAAACACAGAATGCCTACAAAGTTTAGATTTTTAATTTGCCTTCAAAAGAAAGATTTTTTAAAAAAAAATTTCACAAAAACTTTGCAAATGTTGACAGTTTTACTTTCCTAACATATCGTTAGAGTTGGCAAATAAATGTATTGCAGTAAACTCTGTGCTTTTATTTAATCATCATCTGCAGCAATGCATTCGAAATCTGACTAACAACACGATTTTACATAATTCTGCCGTCGGTCATCAATTCCAGCAGAGAAAACCGCGCTTGTTCTCCGTCATCTTCTATTCTCTGTCTTCTTTTTGGTACATTTTTTTGGTAATTTCTTATAATTCTATTTGGTATAGTATGCACATTCATTTATAATTTTTTTGGATTATAAGAGGAGGGAGCAAAATTTTAAAATTTTTTTAATGTTTAAAAACCAATAGTTGCATGCAATGCGATTTTCAATTTTCAAATAGTTGCATGCAATGCGATTTTCAATTTTTCAAATAGTTGCATGCAATGCGATTTTCAATTTTTCATTCGTGTAGCATAAAATGAATATAGCTATTTATAGCTCATATCTGAGCATGATGTTTGCAAAAAATAGGGGCCTGATGGCCGAATGGCTAGCGCTCTGGCGTTCGGTACCACAGGTATCGGGTTCAAATCGGCTTTGCCATGGGTGTTTGTAGTGGTTCGGAATCCATTTTAAGCCGTAGGTCCCAGTCCTAATAGGATCGTAGAGCGCTGCGGAGGCATTGTGATTCCGCGTCCGTAGTTTACCATCAAGTTACATGCGCCCCCTGGGTAATTCAAAGTGAGTAACATCGGTGCAGCCCTTATGGCGAAGATCACGGTCTATTTGCCAGCTGCATTAGAAGAAAAAAAATGTTTGCAAAAGTAAGTCCGAAGAATGTCGCTTTACCATAAGCTAATCGGTGGACCCGAGCGACGAAGGAGGTCACCCAAACTACAATGGCATTGATTGGCATTGATAGGTTGATACAATGGCATTGAATTGATACAATGGATAGATTATTGTATATCTAATGGCAGCAATAATAGTTCAAGGTCTGAGGTTGCCTTTTTTTTAATAGAATCCTATCGTTTTACCTATTGTATAATATTTAAACATACTACTGCAAAAAACATTACTTTCATCATGAAGCCTAAAGCAGACCGAGCATAACGAGGTAAGTTAGTTAGCTGATATATATAACTATCTGTGGCTCTATCTGTCGGAACTGATAGAATACTATTTGTATGATTTCCTTAAAGTCAGTCTCAGAACAAAAATCATTATTTTGAAAGCTTTTAAGAAATCTAGAAAAGAAGCTAAAGCTAAATTAAAGAGTTTAATATTTTAAACAGCTAAAGTGTATGAGTTAAATAAGAAGGCTAATGTTAATGGAATGGAAATGATATCGAATAGTAAGATTCTCAAAAGCATGTCAGGTTTCCTGCAAAGCATTGAAAAATGCCTAAGTTATTTTAAATTGCAATTTTGATAAGCAACGTGGTTTTTGTATCCACTTTTAAGTAATTATTTTATTGAAATTTAAAAGAATTACTGAAAAATATATAAAAATCCATCTCATTACAATAATGTTACAGAATCTGAAGAGGAATGCGACGAAGACGAGGAGTACTACAAAGATTGCACACCGCAATGCTCAGCCACTTGTGAAGCGTACAATAACCCTGGAGTGCGCCACTGCCCCCGTTGTCGACCCGGGTGCTGGTGCAAACGAGGACTCGTGCAGACAAGTGACGGACGCTGCGTCTCCCGGACCAGTGCCAGGCCCCCACAGGTGAGACAGGACCCCTTCACTTCTTTCTAGACGTTCATTTGAAGGAAACTAACTTAATAACATTTCACAAGTTTTAGGAACAAGAAAGCTTAATTGGAAACTAGCAAACGAATCGGAACTGAAAACTATCGTGTTCCTGCTGGTAGAAGCATTTCCATCCAAAAGATTTATACTATTCTCCGAACCTCCTTCTTGGGGATAAAGAAAGAATTTTCTGGCCTACGCATTTATTGATCCTATTCACTGAACTATGGGTTTCGCAACGCTTGTTGGATTTCAAACTGAGTTCTTGCGATTTTGAATTTGAAGTATTCCCCAGACTCTGATGGGGTCTTTATATATGTTCTTTTTTAACTACTCTGATTTACATAAATTAAAGGAAAATCACATAAAAAAAATCAATAACACCTTCAAAAAATTTAATTTATACGATGTTTTAATATATTTTTAAATAAAAAGTGTGGAATAAAACTTCGTGAGAGGCAGTGACACTACAATCAAATCCATCACCTGTATGTAGCATAAAAAATATTGTGTTGGCAGGAAAGTAATTTCAATTTTCGCCATTTAAGTACATGGTAAAAAACCGAACCTACTTTCTTGCTAACCCAATTAATGGGTGCGCGTAGGACTGTAGATTTTGTAAGGATATGGGCTAAAAAAAATCTGATATAGCCAAATCGTTTCAATTCTTTCATTTGCCAGAAGAACTAAAATATAGAAAACATTAAAAAATTAGATGCAGAGCTGGCCATATAGTTGGTAAAAAGTCAGAGTTTCTGTAGCTCATAGACATTGACAGCAGGAAATTCAACACACAAAACTATCAATTAAGAATGTCCAAAAGTAGTATTGCCCATCAATATTTGTTGTTCTGCGTACGAAAAATTATCACCAATGCAATTTAGATCTTGCTGGTCTGTAGCCATCGGAAAAAAGGGTATCGACGTATAGTGTGCGCAGATGGTTTTATGTAGGTTCACGCGAGGAAAAGCGCTAACATAGTGGTTTCGCAACACTTGTTGGAAACCATCTGCAGTTCCATTGACATCAATTGGAACTGCAGATGGGTGGCTGTTTTTCTCATGTATTAATCCATTGCTTACTTGCAATCGACAGCAAACGTTGCTGTATTTGAAGGAATTTGTTATCTTTAATTCAACATCTATGAAAGATATTCATATGTGAATCTGTTTGTGGGATGATATATCTTTGTGGACACATTAATCTCTATGCCTTTCCAAGTGGAACCATGGCTGTTCGAGATAGAGATATAATATACTTGGTGCTCATGTCTGTACTTGATGCTCTTATAATTGTACTGTAGGTGACACTTTATTCCTGAAAAGGGGAAATTCTGCGGACCATATAGTTTTAGTTTCAAACAATTCAATAAATGAAGCGGTCAATTCAATCTTCTTCCACTTGATTACTCTGGAGCTTTTTATTTACCTGGAAAAGAGATGAGTAGGTTACCGCACTTAATTTTCCTCCTCCTCACCTTCAGACCTTAGCCATCATTAGAAAATGTTTGCAAGACCAAACCATAAGCCCATGGATAAACATAATATATAGCAATGCTGTACGTGGTTTTCAGTGATAGTAATGAAGATATGTTTTCTATACTATACTAGACAATTTATCAATAGTATGTATGTGCTAATTTCTTTTTCTTTCAAATGACTCTACTTTATTAGGATTTTACAGTTTAAACTGTTGTCCTATCATTTATGTTTTTCGGTCATATATATAAACAACTCGTTGGATTTTCTCTAATCATCTGAAATAATGAGATGAAATGGATTGCAGGTCTGAGATTGAATGGATCTGAAGCATCAAGTGCTCCTATTCATTTGCTTCAAAATATAAATCTAATCGAAATGAATGAATTTTTCTTTTAACATTAAAAAATTTCAGTAAATTTAATTCGATAAACACATTCCTTAGAATATCGAAACAAAAAATGACCTATAGTAGTCATAGTTTTTATAAATGTGAATCGTTTCAGCTTTGCCACCTGCTGAATGTGGACCAGATGAACAGTACTACGAATGCACTCCGAGCTGCAAGAACAACTGCAAAACCTACAACAATCCTGGTGTGAGGTGCGCATGTGGACCACCTGGGTGCTTCTGCAAGGAGGGTCTGGTCAAAAGAGAGGATGGAAAGTGCGTGCCTCCCAATCAATGCGATGGTAAGAATATGGCCATGTATTAAACATCACACATAAATAATTTTCTAGGAATCAAATCACCGATTGCTGTTAATGGGTCACTAATATTCAAATTATCGTACAGATACAGGAAATTCGTCTGAAGAATGCGGAGATGACGAGGAATATTACGATTGTGCACCCAGTTGTGGGGGTACATGCGAAACGTACAACAACACTGCCACTATACTGTGCCTGCCCTGCGGACCAGGATGCTGGTGCAGCAAAGGTCTAGTGAAGAGGAAGGATGGCAGATGCGTGCCTCCGCAAGAATGCAATGTTCAACCAACAAATGGTGAGATCTTTTTGAGAGATTTTTTGTGAGGTCTCGTATTAAGCATCATTAAATTTGCCTGGATACCAAAAAGGTCGTTAATAATTGAAATAATGAAACAAGTTGAAGACACCATAAATTCATTATGTGTTTCAACGTCACGCACTTTATGTTCAAATGAATATCAGAGTTTTGAGCAACTAAGAAATCCTTCAGTTTCAGTCTTCAAAATTTGTAATTCAATACGCATTTAGAAACTCTAACACTAATGAAATGCGCTGCGTGTAGCTCTTTGACTTCTAACAAGTAATATAAAAATAAAAAAAAAAAATTTAAGTCAATTTCTACTTTTTTTTTTTCATTATATTGCAGAAAGTCCTTTATAAATAATTTTCATCCATTTTTTAAGTTTATCTGGCGCCATCTATTGGTAGATATATGCAACTTATATCTAAAAAACTAAAATTAATTAATTAAATTTAATTACTGATTTAATATTTGAAAAAAAAACTGTATTAACATCAAGTGTCATCCACTACAAGTTCAAAAATGTATTTGAACTTGAGTGGCTGAATAAAAAAGTTTTGACAAGATATATATAAGGAGAGTGTAAGCTAATAGAAGGAACTGAAAAAGAAAGGTAGTAAAAAAGAAAAATAAATTTTCCTCTTTCTAACCAGAGTGTCCTGGTGTGAACGAAGAGGTGGTGCCGTGTGCCAAGCCCAAGTTCTGCAACACGTGCGGCATTCGAGGGAACTGCAAGCTGAGAAGTTGCGAGAAAGGCTGCGATTGTAAACCGGGATACTACAGAGACGACAATGGAACATGCATCCCAGAATCACAGTGTCCAGGATCTACGAAACGTAAGCATTTGTTACTTTAGAAATACAAAAGCTTGAAAGTTATATATATATTATTTTTTTTGTCTATGGCTCTGAAACTTAGACTTTTGGCAAGGTCTGATGAGTCCCATTTGGGTATACTTCGGCGGAAAGTTTGGGCTATCCTTGGAGGTGTTGAGGAAAGTGATTGTTGGAGAAGACGGTACAACGCAGGAATTTATAAATGCTATAAAGACCCAGATATTGTAAAATTTATTAAGATCAATAGATTAAACTGGGCTGCTTATATATTTAGAATGAATGATTTAAACCCTGTTATAAAGGCTCGTTTTAGCAAAACCATAGAAACACAGAAAGAATTGTCCAGGTTGTCATGAATAGATGCAATTAAAAATTTTTGTTGTACTAAAGGTTAAGAATTGGAGGACCATTATCACTCAAATGAATGCATGGAAATCTGTTCAAAGGAAAGCCTTGGACCACTCCAGGCTGTGGTGCTATTGATGATGATGATGATATATATATATATATATATAAATATTAAATATTAGAGACTTTTTAGATATGAATCACACTAACCCAATAAATTTTTTATGAATTTTAAATATATTAAAAATAAGTTAACATGAAAAAGTGGATTATATTCCAATCAATTTGAGGACTGTTTTCAAAACGAATTTTTTATAGCCATTCTTACAATTAATTAAGGTGGTCTGATATCAAAATTTGTTTGGTTGTAGGTCATAATTTTACAAAATTATTTCGTTTTGAAAGATATGAGAAAAGTAGGTACCATGTTCATAATTTTCTTCTGATCCCATTCTGGGTTATTTTCTGGAGAAAAGGGGGTGTCACTGAGGTATGTTATACGTCCTCGGTATTAAAATAAAAAAATTAAAATATGTATAATAATTAGAATATGAAAAATACGTATTTCAGAAATAAGTAGTTGAATAATTTTTAAACATTATTAAAAATTATACCGTTGCTTATTTAATAATTTTTAGTTTTGCAACTTCAAAATTTCGTTACGTGACCCTCATAGCACTTTATTTTCAATTAGAAATCAGTTTTGAGCAACTAAAAGTCTTCGAGTTGTTTCAATCCTCAAATTCTGTAATTTAATATACCTTTAAAATATCTGACAATAATTTGCGGCCTGATGGGCAATTGGCTAGCGGTCTGGCACTTGGTACCACAGACTTTTCAGGTTCAAATCCTGGCGGTGGTATGGATGTTTGGGAGAGATTCGAAATCTCCTTTAAAGTGTAGTGGTGTGCACAAAAGTGATCGTAGAGACACAAACAAAACCTGACAATAATTCGATGCTCAGCACGTAGGTTTCTGACATCATTTGAAGGTAGCAATATATATATATATATATATATATTCCCTTTTTCAGAGTGCCCTGGTGTAAACGAAGAGATGGTGCCGTGTGCCAAGCCGAAGTCCTGCAACACATGCGGCATTCGAGGAAACTGCAAGCTGAAAAAATGCGACCAGGGCTGCGATTGTAAACCGGGATACTACAGAGACGACAATGGAACTTGCATCCCAGAATCACAGTGTCCAGGATCTACGAAACGTAAGCATTTGCTACTCTAGAAATTATATATATATATATATATACATACATATATATATACAGAGAGTGAGAGAGAGACTTTTTATGTATGAATCACACTACCCTAATATGAATCTGAAATATGTACAAAATAAGTTAACATGTAAAAATAGATTAGATCAAAATCATTTTGAGAACTGCTTTCAAAACAAATTTTTATAGCCGTTCTTACAATTAAGATGGTCTAATTTCAAAATTTGTTTAGTTGGAATTTATTTTGTTTTCAAAGACGTGAGAAAGGTAGGTTCCATATTCATAATTTTTTTCTGAAGAAAAGGTGGTGTCATTGAGGTATGTTATTCGTCTAGGTATTAAACATATATATATATATATATAAATAAGTAGAATAATTAGAACATGAAAAATGGATACTTTAGAAATGAGTAGTTGAACAATTTTAAACACTAAAAAGTCTACCATTGCTTATTCAATAATTTTTAGTGCAACTACGAAATTTTTGAGTAGTTTCTATCTTCAAATTCTGTAAATAATTATATCTTTAAAATCTCTGACAATAATTCGATGCACAGCGCACTCTTTGATTTCATTTGGAAGGTAGTAAAAATAAATATGACCTTTTTTCCCCAGTGTGCCCCGGCGTGAACGAAGAGGTGGTGCCTTGTGCAAAGCCAAAGTCCTGCAACACGTGCGGCATTCGAGGGAACTGCAAGCTGAAAAAATGCGACGAGGGCTGCGATTGCAAACCGGGATATTACAGAGACGACAATGGAACATGCATCCCGGAATCACAGTGTCCAAGATCTAAGAAACGTAAGCATTTATTATTCTAAAAATAAGAGGGCATGGCAGTTTCTAGAAACCTGTTATGTTTTTGTTCATTGAAGAGAGATACATTTGTGCTTCGTTGTATCGGCTAGATAAACTTGTAAACCACTTTACGAAGGGGCACAATTTAATGGCTCTTAGTACCAACACATTTAAACCATCGCCCCGATTAAAGACTTCCAGGATTCTCTTCTTTCCCTCACTTCCACGACCCTAATTGTGAGATAATCCAAACCACATTATTACTATATCCACACCCGGAATACACAAAAATGTTTTTGTATTAGCATGTAGGATTTTAAACTTAGCCTTAAAGTCAAAGCATTTCATCAGAATGTTCCAGGCTTTCAAGCAAGAAGTTCTTGTGCATTCGTCTACTGATCTATTCGTCTATATAATGTAGCACATTTGCTACATTTTAAGTTATAGTTTCGTCTACTTACAAATATGGAATACTCATATTATGCGTCTATTATTATTATTAAACCATTATAACCCAGACTAGGATCCAATCCTAACTGTAATGTAGAATATTTTAGTCGGAATGAAGATTCAAAATTCCAGTTCCTTCTATTGCAGTTCCTTGCCCAGAGAACCAGACGTACTACGACTGCATGCCGTCTTGCAAACGCACGTGCATGACGTACAACTCCACCGTCGCGTGCTCCACCACGGAATGCTTGAAGGGGTGTTTCTGCAAAGGAGACCACCTGGTCATGAGCAAGAATGGGGAGTGCATACCACCGGAGGAATGCCCTGTCAGTGAGTACGCCTTTTCTATTCGAAATCCAGCAAGTAATAGTATCGAAATGTGGCACTAGTTCATTCTCCCCATTCTTGGTTCTGTTTATTATGTTCTTTCCTGATGCCGGGAACACGAATTGAAATAGCATTCCCTAATAGGACAAACTTGCAACAAATTCCCCACTATCTAAGATTCCCAACCTTACGTATGCATTACAAAAGCCTTTTGATTGTCAATTATTCGTGATAAACATAAGAATTTACCTATGCATCCAATACATTCCACTAAAGTCAACATACCAAAGTCTCTGACACCATAGTTACCAAATTTCTGTATTTTCTCAAGAAATATGATGCAATTTTCGTCAACCTTCTAATCCATAACTATCAACATACAAACAAATTAGATCTTAAAGAAATCAACAACCCGTACGACACCTCCGTAATTTTCTCACAACCCGTACGACACCTCCGTAATTTTCTCAGATAGATTCATTATAGACTCACGCACCAGGGCTTTTGCTTTCAGTCGCTAGGGTTATTTCCCTTTTCCGTCGCTAAGGTAATTAAAAAAACTTGTGCACATTTAAAAAAATCATAAGTTAAAATATAATTGATGAAATGCATTTTTTTTTTCAAAATACTGAGCAATTCTGAGTAAATATTTCGCGATGCGACGGTTATGCGTAATAAAAGAGGTCTTCGCGTTGCGTTTCTTCACTTCTATTTTACTTTAAGAAAGGTTTTAGTCTAGATGTATGAGGGCTGTCTCTATTATATGGCCTCCAGGAAGATCAGATTTAAATATTCAAAAAATAGATATTTATCAAATTTACAAGAATTCATTGCTGTTTCTGTTGTCATAATGACACTGGTCAGGATTTATCGTATCTGGGTGGAGATAGACTATCGACAATGCGAAGAGCAACCAACGGTGCTCGTATTGAAACTTATTAAGATAAAACTTTTATTTCTGAACATTACAGTGGATGTGCTGCATTTAAGCAAAAATAAAATTATAAGTTTATCGCAAATAATTTATAAATTGTGATTTTTTTTAAATATGTTAAATATTTTTTTTTTAATGACAGCCGCTACTTTTCTATGTCTTTTATCTCATGCTTACAGAAAAAATAAACATGTTACACGTATGTAAAAGATTCCATAAGCAGCAGGCTACTCGTGATTATTACAGCTTTAGTTCCTAAAATTGAATAATAATCATGAAAATTTAGTGTGATAAATATGCAAAAAATAATGTTCAAAAACATTAAAGTAATTTTCCTGCTTCCACAGGTTGTCCCCTGAATCAAATGTACTACGAGTGCATGCCAAAATGCCAGAACCGGTGTCAACCCCCGGACGTCTGCACGGCAGACTGTCGGTCCGGCTGTTTCTGCAAGGAGGGGCTGCTCATGAGGGATGACGGGAGATGCGTCAGGAAGGAAGTGTGCGATCAATCTATATGTGGTCCGGATGAAGAGTGCGATAGTAAGTTTCATCTCAGTTTTCTCTACATGAATAGGTTTCTTTTCAAGCTTTGATTATTTATTTACTTTGAAGAAACAAAAAATACGTCTTTTATCGATTCTCTAACACAGGACAATCAAAATTACTACGAGGGTACGCCAGATGGTCCTAGAATGATCCATCATTAATACATGGTACTATTTATCTAACGCAGGATGGTCCTCCAGTCTAATACCGGGTGGTCCTTCATTGTAATACATATTGTTCCTCCATTTTAATACTGGATGGTCTTCAATTCTAATACAGAGTGATTCTCCATTCTAATATTGGATGGTCCTCAATTCTTATACAGAGGGATCCTTAATTTTAATCCCTGGTGGTCCTCCATTCTAATGCAGAGTGATCCTCCATTCTAATACTGGATGGTCCTCAATTCCAATACAGAGTGATCCTTCATTTTAATCCCTGGTGGTCCTCCATTCTAATACAGAGTGATCCTCCATTCTAATACAAGGGTCTCTCCACTAATACAGGGTGGTTCATCACACTGACAGAGGGAGATCCTCCATTCTAATATAGGATGGTCATCTATCCCTAGTCCAGGAAGGTCCACCACATTAACAACAGTATGATACATTACTCTAACCAGAGTGTTTCACCTCTAGTCCAACCTGGAGATAGCTATCCAGAGTGGTTCAACCAGACCTAGGGTAGTCCACCACATTAAAACAGTTTGGTGTGTCTCTCTAACACAGAACGGTCCTCCTCTAATCCAGAGTCATAACGCATGTTTCAAAAGTGCAAACATTCACTTTGGGACATTTGAAAGAGATTTTTAAATTTTTTTTTCCTTATCTACAGTAGTTCAAAGTGTTCATCGTTAGCGGCATATTGCGATTATGTTGTTCTAATGCAGCTGGCAATACATAGACAGTTAATCTTTATGCCATAAGCCAGGGCTGCACCGCTGTGGCTCATTGAGCACAACTGTGGCTACGGACGTGAGTCATACGACCTCCACAATGCTCTACGATCCTATTCGACCGGGACCTACGGCTTAAAATGGATTCCGAACCACTACAAACATCCATGGCACCTTTAGCACTCGAATCCGAAACTTGTGGTACCTAGAGCCAGAGCGCTATTCACTCGGCCATCAGGCCCCTGTTTAAGTAATATTTATTAATTAATTTAATAATTTCAAAATGCTATTTTTTTATTTTTGGGTTTTTTCGATTAGACCTTGGAAAGATCTTTCGATTAGACAGTTCCAATCGTGCGTTTTAATAAATATTGCATTTGAATCCCTTTACTTGCTTGTGGTTTCCAATGTTCTCTCATACAACAAGAAGCAAATTTTAGAGAAAGTTAATTGTGGAAAAAAAAAAATCCCGAATGCGAAATAATTCCCCATACACATCGATGGGCTTTTTGTGGATAAAAAAAAATTAGGTAAAACACAAGACTTCGGAAGTACAAAATGAAGATGATTAATGTGAGATTTTTTTAAAATATTGTAATGAGTTTCCCATACATTTTTCCTTCTTTTTTTTTTGTGCTAAACTTTATCGTTTTATGGATTATTATAAACTTTGAAGGAAAAAAAATGTATAATTTAATCTAATTTAATTAACATCTAAACTAAAAATGACAATTATAAGAACGAAAATTATTTTTTTTAAATAAAACAAAAATCTATTAACAAACATTTCTTTTGAGAAAAGTTCATTAATTTTGAATTTAAATTTACTCTAAAAACATTTAAAGGAAACCACGGAGATGCACAACAGTGAACAAAACAATTTTTACATTCAGATAACGATTAAAACGAAATATTTTTACATGAATTCATTAAAATTGTTAAAATATTTTATACGCTACCAATAAAAAAAATATAAACATGAAAGTAATGAAAGATATACTCAATAAACGAAGTCCAGTGATCAAGTTACACAAGAACAGATTTAAATATGTTGGCAGTGGTTATAGGATGCTGAAGTACTGTAGAGTGTTTGTGGTAGATGCTGGCCTTCTGTTAAAAGCAAATCGTTGCGATAACGACCACAAATGCCAGTGTCTTGCTTCATTCAAACTGTCTCGTGTAGATCTGGCCAATCCGCGGCCCACCTTGAATATTTTTCTGGGCCGTGTGATTTATGACACTTTTACAAAATATATTTACTTTATAATGGCCAAAGTAGTGAAGATTAAAAAAATACAATATGCGTATGTATGCGTACTCCCTCTATTCAAAAATGAACAGTCGAAATGATGAGAAAAATGAACTTTGACTTTAAAATAATATTCTTGCTAATATAGGACAGATATTACCTGTTTTATTAAGTCCAGTGATCAAGTTACACAACTGCAGATTTAAATATTGTAGCAGGTGCTTTTTGTGGCAGATGCTGGCCTTAATTTTAAAAACAAATGGTTGCGATAATGAAAACGATTGCCATTCAAATTGTCTAGTGAGAGTTTTCTCCTATAAAACACGCGTCCTGATGGCCAATTGGCTAGCGTTCTGGCCTTTGGAACCACGGACTTCGGATTCGAATCCAAGCCGCGGCTTGTATGTTCGTTGGTGGTTGTTAATCCACGTTAAACAGTAGATCCCGTCTAATTAGCCTAAAGTGAGCAAAAAATGACCGTAGAGCGACAAACAAAACCTATACGACACACAAATACTACACAGGGTGATCATCGCCCGTTTTCATCACTATACAATAAAAAAAAAAAGTTCCCATGTTCCAATTTTTTTGTAAAAAGGACTCGAAAGTATGTGTTCTCTCTGATGTAGATCAGTCACTTGAATCGTGATGTAGATGTCACTGCACTTTATTCTTTATCTTTGCAGGTGGTGAAAGCGAGGAAGAATCCATTGAAGTCATCACCAGAGAAAGTGAAACTTCTTCAATTACCTATTCAACCAGTGGATCCACAAAAAGGTTTGCATTCATGCCGCACATTCTGCGTTTCTGAGCATTTGAACAAATGAATTGTTGTCATTATGAAAAATAATGTCTTTTAAAAACCGTTAGTGACAGACACATAAGAGGGACACATATTGGTATAAAAACGACTGGTTGGAGCCACAGAGTAGTATTAATAAAAATAGAGCGTACATAGGAGCTGCTTGTCTTAAATCAACATAATTGTCACGTGATAGGTTTATAATTCAGCAACCCTGTGGCTCTTCAATCAAGTATAAATTATGAAGGTATCAAAAGATGGAAGCTACTTCAGAACTGAAAAAGATTATAATTGAACTCTCAGTTTAATAGTTACTTTTTTGCAGACCACCCATACTTCGTCGAGGTAGTTATGCGCAAATTGTATTCGGTATGTAATGAAGAGCGTGAGAATTCACTCAGGAAATCATTTTCACTAGTAGCTGAAGCTTAAGAACCAGTTCATGCCGTTGAAGACTATGATACCATTACAAGTGGGGTAAAAATTTTAATGTAGAAAGAAAATAAAAAAAATTTAAAATGTAAAATTCGTAATAAATTAAAACATATATTGTATTTTAATAATTTACTTTATCAATCCTTCTGCATTTTTCAGAAACTACAACTACAACTACAGAGAGTAAAACTTCTGGTGAAGAACCAGGCGAAAACCCAAAACCAACATCAGGAGGTGGAGGTGAAATTCTAAGACCTTTTTCAGTTTTTAGAACTTAAACCGATGATTTTTTTTTATAGCTAATAGCTAAACTTCTAGGTGTAAAACAGGGCTCATAAAATTGTGGTAATCAATACGGCACAAAGTTAACTTCCTAAAACCATTAAAATGTTTTTAATTCTTTTTTGTGCTTATAAAGTATATATCACATAATTTTAACTCGCTACTGTCAGCATAAAGCAAAATATCCTTGCCATTCAAACAGTAATTTTACGATATTCATATCATTTGTTGATCATGTTTGCGATGGACAAAAGTGATGTAATTTCAGACCGTGCTGCCCTCATGAATTTCCTATGACAGAAAATAGAATAAAGTATGCAAATGACGTATAGAGGAAAGAAGTTGGATGTGCGCAGAGCAATTAACTCATCATTTGTGTGGCAGCGACAGTTTGCTTCCGTTGGAGATAACGAAACCAGACAATCTAGTACGGTCTTTAAGAGTCTTTAGCTACATTCATGGTATTCGTAGTATTCCCCACTACAATGTTTCGAGAAGAAACATTATAGTGGTTTGTAATAATGCATTTACGTTAATAATGTTTCATAATAAAATATAATAAAAGACGCTTTAACAATAATGTGTCTTAATTACAATTTTATAAAGATAGTAGAAACAAAACTTCTTTTTCGTCACAAGCAGACTGTTGAGTCAAAAATTACATAGGTGAGAAGCTATTTTCAAGAAAAGAATTGAACGAAACATAAAATTTAATGCGTAATATTTGATAAAGCCTGAATTATGGCCTAGAGATAACGAATGATTCTGAAAACATATATAAACTTTTTGCATCGAGAGTCAGAATCGCGATGGAAGTTTTCTGGATTTTTCTTTCATAAAATAAACAAATTTTTTGCTGTCCCATTTAAACCTTCTCCTGGAAGGCAATCCCTTTACCGCCTTCAGATTGGAACGTTCGCTATATACCTAAATATAACTAGAGGCACATTGATCCACAACAACAACAACAAAATAATTCCTTCATCATGAAAGCTATTTAAGAACGTCAATCACGCCGGAGTTCGACCCTTTACCAAAACACGATGTAAAAGATTTAATTTTCTGAAGTAATAACAATTATTTTACTAAAAAGAATCCATTTCTGTATTAATAAAAATTAATTTAATATGTGAAAATTTTTAAACAAATTTCACATCTTCAAGAAAGATAATATTTACATTGTTATATATTATGCCAATACTCTTTCTTTTCTCAGCAGCATGCGGAAAAAATGAAGAGCACAAAGACTGTGGAAGTGGTTGCGTTCCCACCTGTTCGGACGCGGGAATCCCCCTCATCTGCGACCTGCACCCGCTGCAGTGCTTCCCCGGCTGCTATTGTGTAGAAGGAATGGTCAGAAACGATCAGGGAGAATGCGTTAGTCCACAAGAATGCAATCAGAGTGAGTTTTTTTTTTTTCGCATACAAACTTGACTTGCTTGTGTATAGTACCTGTTTTTGCACTTCAACCATTATTTATATATTTACAAAGTACTTTGTTAACATTTATATTTTTATATTGAGTTGGCAACTAAGTCATTGTGAATTTTTATGTTTGCAGATGTTTGAATGAATCGTTTGGTGCAGGACCCGCGTTCTTTTCTATTAACGCTGTTATAAACCATCAACTTTACGCCGACATTTATCAGCCGTTTCAGAAATGGATTCATTTCGGTTGCATTTCAGAAGTGAATCGTAGATGCTAATGTGTTGAGTCAAATGAATTTCCTTACGCTGATGAGGGATCCATCAATCGAGCTTCTTGACATAGCCAAGATGATTCAATTTTTCTTTTGAACGCATGTTTGCGATACATTGATTTCATCTGCAATTTCACGTGTTGTGCTATGATGATCTGAATCGATAATGGACTGGATGTGGTCCTCATCCACTTCAACTGGAACGGCCAGACCGTTGCTCATGTTTCAGTGAAAAATCACCAGAACGAAATTTGGCCAACAAATTTCGACGCTGCCTTTCTTTCGACGCTTCATTCCCATATACGTCACATAATTTCCTGTGTGCCTGCGATGCTTTCTTGCCTTTTCGAAAATAACACAATAAAATACGTCTCAAATGCACGTCTTGGTCTTCCATTTTTAAATTGGAATAAAAACGAAACTGAGTAACTAATAGATAAATTATTTTTACTAAATTAAAGGCGAAAGTCCAAACAATAAAAAAACAATGTATATTGGGTACTTTGAACACGTTTATAAAACAAAAAGAATATTCTAAGACCATCTATTAACAAAATCCTCAATCTCTTAGTTGCCAACTCTACATACTATTACCCCAATACTCTTTCTTTTTCACAGAGACATGCGGAAAAAATGAAGAGTACAAAGAGTGTGGAAGTGCTTGCGCTCCCACCTGTTCGAACCCGGGAAACCCCCTGATCTGCATCCTGCCGTGCGTCTCTGGCTGCTTTTGTATAGATGGAATGGTGAAAAACGATCAGGGAGAATGCGTAAACCCACAAGAATGCAATCAAAGTGAGACATTTTTTAAAATACAATTCATTAAAATTGTTAAAATATTTGATACGCTACCAATAAAAAAAATACAAACATGAATGTAATGAAAGATACACTCAACTAATGAAATGCAGTGATCAAGTTACACAAGAACAGATTTAAATATGTTGGCAGGTAGTAGATGCTGTAGTAATGTAGAGTGTTTGTGGTAGATTGCTGGCTTTCTGTTAAAAGCAAATCGTTGCGATAACGACAACAAATGCCAGTGTCTCGCATCATTCAAATTGTCTAGTGCTGAGATGGCCAAGCGACGTCCCACCATGACCATTTTTTCGGCCCGTAAGATTTATCACACTTTTACAACATATATTTACTTTTATAATGGCCGAAGTAGTAAAAACCAATGTATTAAAAAAATGTGTGATGTATCATTCCCTTTGTTCAAAAATGAACTGTCGAAATGGTGAGAAAAAAATGAACTTTGATTTTAATATAATATTCTTGCGGGTATAGGACAGATAGTGCCAGTTTTATGGATGAGTTTATAGTTATGAGGTCGCAGGATAACTAAATTATATTCTGCGAACTCATGATGCTCTCTCATCTTCGAACATCAAATATAACAAGTTGTAATATGAATATAAAAATGTCTATAACAGGTCTAAATCTAATTTGAAGATATATATAATTTTATATGCCGCCAGCGCAGTTTTCCATGGTGGCCCGCCAGATTATTTGGGTTGGCTACTCCTTGTCTAGTGAGAGCTTTCTCCTATACGACACCCAAATGCTGCATCACCCTTTTTCAGCAATGTGCAATAAAAAAAAAAGAGTTTAATTTTTTTCTGTTTTCCATGTTCCAATTTCTTTTTAAAGGACTCGGAAGTCTGTGTTCTCTCTGATGTAGATCAGCCTCTTGAATCATGATGTAGATTTCAATTTCCTTTTCCTTTGCAGATGGTGAAAGGGAGGAAGAATCCAATGAAGTCATCACCATAGAAAGTGAAACTTCTTCAAATACCTATTCTACCAGTGGATCCACAAAAGGTTTGTATTCCTGCCGCACATTCTGTGTTTCTAAGCATTTGAACAAATCAACTGTTGTCATTATGAAAAAGAATGTCTTTTAAAAAAGCCGTTAGTGATATACACATAACAGGCACGCATATTGTTATAAAAAAAACGACTGGCTGGAACCGCAGAATAGTAATAAAATAGAGTGCGCATAGGAGCTGTTAGTCTGAAAACAACATAATCGTCATCTGATTAGTTTATAGTTCAGCAACCCGTGTGATTCTTCAACCATTTATTTGTGTAGGCTGTAACTGCAAATTATTAAGGTATCAAAAAAGGAAGCTGCTTCAGAACTGAAAAGGTTATAATTGAACTCTCAGTTTAATAGTTACTTTTTTCTGCAGAACGCGTGTATTTCGTCGAGGTAACTATGCGTAGATTGTATTCGGTATGTAGTGAAGAGCGTGAGAATTCTCACAGGGAAGTCATTTTCACTAGTAGCTGGAGCCTAAGAACCACTTCACTCGTTGAAGACTTCACGATGCCTTTAACAGTGGCGTAAAAATCTTAATGTAGAAAGAAAAAAAATGTAAAATGTAAAATTCATATATCGCAAAAAATAAAAATTTAAACATATTGTATTTTTTGACCAACTATATTGGTATAAAATTTTATCATTCTATTAGCTCTAAGTAGAAAATTTACTTTATGAATCCTTCTGCATTTTCAGAAATTACAACTATAACTACCGAGAGTAAAACATCTGATGAAGAACCAGGCCAAATACCAATACCAAAATCAGGAGGTGGAGGTAAAATTCTAAGCCCATTTCTAGTTTTTAACAACTTAAACCGTTGATTTTTTTTTCTGTAGCTAGTAGCGCTAAACCCCTTGGTGTTTACGGCACAAAGTTAACTTCCTAAATCCATTAAAATTTTTTCTAATTATTTTTGTGCTCTTATAAAGACATATCACAAGATCTTAATTCGCGACTTTCAGCATAAAGCAAACAAAAAGAAATAAACTTCCTTTTTGCTACAAGCAGATTATTGAGTCCAAAATAACATAGGTGAGAAGCTATTTTCAAGAAAAGAATTTAAAGAAACGTAAAATTTAATACGTAATATCTGATAAAGCCTGACTTATGGCCTAGAGATAGCGAATGCTTGTGTGACAGCATATATAAAATTTTACATCGAGTCAGAATCACCATGGAAGTTTTCTGGATTTTTCTTTCATAAAATAAACAAATTTTGTACAATCTCTTTTTGAACGTTCTCATGGAAGGCAATCTGTTTACCGCCTTTAGATTGAAAATGTTCGCGAAATACCTAAATATAATTAAAGACATACTGATCCATCACAACAACAACAAAGAAAGTCCTTCATCTTGAAAACTATTTAAGAACAGCAGTTACGCCAGAGTTCGACACTTTACCAAAACACGATGTAACTAAGTCATTGTGAATTTTTAATTTAGCGGACGTTTGATGCATGACCCAAGATCTTTTTCTATTAACGTGGTTATAAACCATCTACTTTTCGCCGCCATTTATCAGTCGTTTCAGAAAAGGATCCATTTGGTTTGCGATTCAGAAGCGAATCGCAGATGCCAATGCGTTGCGTCGAATGAATTTCCTTAAGCTGATGAGGGATTCATAAATCGAGCTTCTTGACATACCCAGGCTGTTTAAATTTTTTTTTGAACGCATGCTTGCGATACATTGAGCTACTCTGCAATTTCACGTGTTGTGCTATGATGGTCTGAATTGATAATGGCCTTTGATATGGCTCTCATCCACTTCAAATGGACGGTCAGATCGTTGCTCATGTTTCAGTGAAAAATCACCAGAACGAAATTTGACAAACCAATTTCGATGCTGCCTTTCTTTCGAGGCTTCATTCTAATATACGTCACATAACTTCCTGTGTGCTTGCGACGCAGAAATAATACAATAAAATACGTCTCAAATGCACGTCTTGGTCTTCCATTTTTTAAATTGGAATAAAACGAAACTGAGTAACTAATAGATAAATTATTTTTACTAAATTAAAGGCGAAAGTCCAAACAATAAAAAAAACAATGTATATTGGGTACTTTGAACACGTTTATAAAACAAAAGAATATTCTAAGACCATCTATTAACAAAATCCTCAATCTCTTAGTTGCCAACTCTACATACTATTACCCCAATACTCTTTCTTTTCACAGAGACATGCGGAAAAATGAAGAGTACAAAGAGTGTGGAAGTGCTTGCGCTCCCACCTGTTCGAACCCGGGAAACCCCCTGATCTGCATCCTGCCGTGCGTCTCTGGCTGCTTTTGTATAGGTGGAATGGTGAAAAACGATCAGGGAGAATGCGTCAGTCCACAAGAATGCAATCAAAGTGAGAAATGTTTTCACATTCAAACTTGACTTGTTTCGATGTTCAAAAACTGAATTAAATGGGATTTTTACATCATCAGCGTCGTTAAAATTTACCATTTAAGAAGTTCCAACAGGAATGAAATAATTGGTCATATGAAGGCGCAAGATCAGGGCTATAAGGTGGATGCGACATCACATCCCTGCCTTGTTCCAATAGTTTTAGGCGGTGACCAAAGATGCTTGGGGTTTTGCATTATCATGCTGGAAAACAACACCCTTACGATTTTTACGATACCGCCGCTTTTCTTGAACTGCGTCGCTCAGTTTGGAGAGTTGTTGAATGCAGACGTTTGAATGAATCGTTCGTTTTCTTGGTAAAAGTTCAAAGTGCAGAATTCCTTTATTATCCCACCAAACTGGAAGCGCAAACTTTTTCTTTTTTTCGGTGGATTTCAGCTCTTGGTGTCGTCTGGCCAAGTTCATCTTGCATGACCCGCGATCTTTTTCTGTTAACGTTGTCATAAACTATCCACTTTTTCGCCGCCATTTATCAATCGTGTCAGAAATGGATCCATTTCGTTTGTGTTTCAGAAACGAATCGCAGATGCTGATGCGTTGCGTCAAATGAATTTCCTTTAGCTGATGAGAGGGATCCATAAAACTATTATTTTATAAGCTTTTGAAGAAAAAAAAGTTAATCAAATTAAATGAAATTTTTATCGTGAACAAAATGAAAATTGCAAGAACAGAAATTATTTCTTTTTTTAAACAGAACAAAAAAATTCTTAACAAACATTTATTTTGAAAAAAAGTTATTTAATTTGGAATTTGAATTTACTCTGAAAAAATTAAAAAGAAACCAAGAACATGCACAACAACGTAGTTACGAACATGTAACAACGTAGTTACATGCACAACGAAAATTATTTTTTTTAAATAGAACAAAAATCTATTAACAAACATTTCTTTTGAAAAAGTTAATTAATTTTAAATTTAAATTTACTCTAAAAACATTTAAAGGAAAACCACGAAGATTCACAACAGTGAAGTAATGAACAAAACAATTCTTACATTCAGATAACGATATTAAGCGCAATATTTTTCAGGAATTCATTAAAATTGTTAATTATTGATACGCTACCAATAAAATAATATGAATAGAATAAAAGATACACTCAATAAAATAGAAATCAGTGATCAAGTTACAGGGGTTATCAAAATATTAAAAACACCATAGATTTATAAAGAATCCTTTATTAGTATGCTGTACGACCGCCTTTTGGCAAGTAATACAGCATGAATTCACCTGGGAAACAATTCATGCAAGTGCTGATTAGTGTTTAGAGGAATATTGTACCTTTCTTCAGCTGAGATATTGTGAAAGTTCTGGGAGAGCCCGTGGAGGATATCGATTCCGTATTGAACGGTCTGAAAAAGACCATAACAGTTCAATGATATTGAGGTCGTTGACTGTGCAGGAAAAAGGTAGGTATTTAACTCATCCCCGTGTTCGTCACCATAATTAGAGTCAAGTCCCGCTGCATGGATGGGTGTATTATTATCCTGTAAAATTCCATCTTCTGCAGGAAACAAAGTTTTGCATCATAGGATGGACCTGGTCAACTAAAATTTCTCTATACTTCTCCGCTGATCCTTCCTTTCAGGAACACTATTGGTCCAGAAGAAACATATCGCCGACAGATCCACCTCCATGCTTGACAGTTGGAAAGAGACAATCACGATCATACGCTTGTGCGATCCTATTGCAGTCCTCAAACGTACACCCGTCCTGTTGTAGGGAAAAGTGTGAAAGACGATTCATCAGACCATATTACTTTCTTCCACTTATCAATTAACCAGGTTTTGTGACTGTGGCAGCACTGTAGACGAAGTTTGGCATTAGCATCTTTTACAAAGTGGCTTGAGAATCGCTGCTGGCGTAAATGTCCTGTTTATGAAGCTTCCTTCTAACGTAACCATTTACACTGGAGAATCAGATGCTGATTGAGCTTGCGGTCACTTTTGCTGCAGTTGTTCACTTGAGACAACACAATCCGTTTACCGTCGGTCTCTTTCGCCGAGCTTCTCTTTCAGTCCACTCTTTTGCTTTGCCGAACATGTCTTGACACTCTGTGTGTATGCTGTCATGCATGTACCTGCAAACGCCTAAAAGTTGGGATGTTTCAGTTACCTTGCCAACTGGACGAGCTCCCTACAATTTGGCCTCTTTGAGAATCTAAGGTTCGATATTTGGCGCGTTGAAATATAAATTCAAGACTTACAGAACTTCAACTGGCTACCACATACTATCAGAATATGCTCCCATTTCTTTTTTTAAAAAAGCTGGTAGCTATTATTGTATTTAATACTTACGAAGCGCATTAAAAAATGTCACTTTTATTCAAAAGGTGTTTCCATTGTTTTGATAAC
>BPLR01005537.1:0-84474 GCA_021605095.1 Caerostris extrusa | reverse complement strand
ACTGTATTAGATCTATTTCCTAGAAAAAATAATCTCGGAAAACTTCTTCAGATTCGTTAAATTCTCAATGTTTCTTCAACGCATTGCCTGCTTTTATCAACAAAAAGTACCGTATTCTTCCCCAACCTACATCTCAAAATCACACAGTGAAAGTAGATTTCGCTGTTAAACAAAGAATAAATGCAGCAGGTGAAAAATCCCGAGTCCACCGAGATATTCTTGTTTGGACTTCGACTGAAAAGAAGCTTGCTCAACAAAAACAACAAAAGATTCCCCCTTGTTATGGCTAAAATCTGCGGATGAGTTGTTGTAAAACCCGAGTGCTCTCTACCAAGCATAAATATCCCAGTGATCGTGAAACCATTCAAAAGAAGCAGCGGTAGACAAAGTGAAGTCAACGAAGCTTATGTAAATATTTTTTTTATATTTCAAATACTACTCATATATACCAATGTGGTTCTATTTTATTTTATTTCGATAAATGGATTACTCAGCAATAAATAATGTGTGTGGATTGAAGATGGATAATTAAAAAAACGCTAAATTCTTAACTATCGCCCTTACTAAACGCCTTAAAGTTCTCAATAACTGGTTCAATAAATGTAAAATTTCTTCAGAAATTTCTTTTAGAAAACTCTACCCACTTATAAATAGAAATTCTAGCATGATGAGGAATATAAAAAATTCTTTTTTATACTGCTATGCTTCGTCCAATTCTTGACTCTTGCTCGGTTTGGCTCTATGCAGTTAAATCTAATTCAAAAACGCTCGAAACTTTACAAAATATCACTATCCTCCAAATGACCTCTGTTAAATGGTTCATGCACAATTCTAATCCCTATAAAGCTATTGAAATTCCTTCTTTAAAAAGATTTTCATAGACACATCTCCATTAAATTTTTGGCATGCTTATTAATCATGAAAATACTGCAACCCTGAAGATTTTTTTTTTCAATGCAGCTGGCAATACAGAGAGAGTTTATCTTTATGCCATAGGCAAAGTCTGCACACAACTGTTACTCTTTTAGCGCTGCCAAGGTGGCACGTGTAGCTTGAAGATACGCTACGACGTGGACACTCTTACGATCACATTAAACCGTGACATACGGTTTAAAGTGAATGCCGAACCACTACAAACATTCATGGCACCGCCGGGACTCGAAACCCCAAATTGGCACATAGCGCCAGAACGCTAGCCACTCGGCCATTAGCCCTGGAGATGGACTCCTAACGTTCCCAATTATGATTTAAAACTTTCTGGCAAAATTTTAATTTGATTTTTATATATTTTTCTTTTCTTTTATTTGATTATGATTGTAAGTTAGTTTTATTATATCTGTAAATATATTCTGGGTAATTTTCATTGTTTCAACTGTATTGACCCAGTCATATCAGAGTTGGAGCCACCATTTTTAAATAGTTCCAAAAGAATGTGTCAACTAACCAAGATAGATAATTCATGTAATTTTATTCGTAAATAATTGATTCTTTGGTTTCAAACGTGCTTATATGTGAAGTCTAAAGATAACTATTTTTTCTAATGCAGCTGGCAAAACACTTAGATAGTTATCTTTAATGCCTTAAGACAGCGCTGCACCGACATACTCATTTGGTACTACCCAGGAGGTGCGTATAGTTTGAAAAATTACGGAGAACGCAGGTAACAATACCCCCGTAAGAAGCTCTACGATCTGTTGGAGCCAGGAACCTACGGTTTAAAGTGGATTCCGGCAACTATTACAAGCATCCATTGCACCGCCGGGCCGCGAACCCGAAACCTGTGGTACCGATTGCCAGGGACCTCCTCTAGCCACTCGGCCATCAAGCCCCATGATAACAAAAATAATAGAACTGCAAAGAGGCAAACGTAAAAAACAGGTTGTGAAATTCATAAGTCACAAGTAGTATAGCACAAAAATAAATCCCCACATATTTTATTGGTATACGTAAACATGACGTTTTCTTTGATATGATGATTTCGCTAAAAATTCATAAGTCAACAAACAAAGCTGTGAGGGTCGTGATAAATGATAAGAATATGGAAGTGTGTTAAATTTAAAAGAAAAATTGATAAAAAAATTGCACGGAATTTTTTTGCGAACATCTTTCTCAGCTCGGTTTCATGTGTATTTTGAAAAAGAGAGATTCTTGGAAATGACATCATCAGAGAAGTATGTGCAAAGGAAAATACGGTTTTCAGATGGAAGTCTAATTTTTGCTGGTTGAATAAACTCAAATAATAGAGTGAATTGCTGAAAATCAGAGTTTAGAAATCTTTGAATATATTAGATTTTTTGTTGGTGGTGTTTAATATTCTATAATTTTTTTTAAGTTGATTGATTTTCTTGTAATAAACGTAACTAATTTTTACCTCGTGGATTGGCTATGATGATTAAAAGTTGGTAGATTTGTGGCATGGTGAAAGTGCATGTTATCAAGGTTTTTATTATTTCTTAACGCAATGAAAAAGTACGTTCGTAAGTGGATTTCATTTATTATTATTATTATTTCACTTACTGCTGTATTAACATTATCCACCGAATTTCAGGCAATTAATTTAAGACGACAGTGGACATTGAAATAATAAAATTTTAATTTTCAGATCTTTAGTATATTATGTAATTTTCTTTTAAAAATTTCATATATATAATGTAATTTATTATGTAATATATTATTATTTTATATATTATGTAATTTATTATTAATATATTATGCATTTAAAAATTTAATTTTTCTTTTAATATAAATTGATATGTCTTATATTAAAACTGATGCATCCAAGACTAATTTGATTGGTAGAGTGATGTTTCGAATTTGTTTAAATATTTCGTTAAAATATTCTTTTTAAAATCGTTAAAATGTTCCTTTTCTCGCAATTCAATTTTTTATTTTAAACATTTATTCAATTTAAAAAATATTTTAAGTTTAAATTATCAATTTCTATCTATACAAACAGTTTTTTAACATAGTATTTTTAAATCGGATTTATGATTTTGTGATTTTATGGATTTTTGTGGATTTATGGATTCCTGTGGATTAAATCGGATTTATGGATTTGTGTTCTGAAATTTCGTTACATTTTTGAATTGAATTATTTCTGTTATGTAAATAATGTTCTAGTATTTTTATATCTAAATTCAATGAAGCCTAAGAATGGTAGAAAAATTGCACGACATTTTTTCAAATATCTTCATTCAGCTTCCATTTAATGTATTTTGAAACAAGGGATTCTTGAAATGACATCATCAGTGACGCATGCGCAGAGGAAAATACGATTTTCAGATGGAAGCTAACGTTTCTCGCGTTGTGAATCAATTCGAATAAAAAAGTGAATTGCTGAAGATGAGAGTTTATAAACTTTGAATTATTGAATTTTGTTGGTGGTTTTTTATATAGTGGAGGCGTTTAAAACTTCTGGTTGATTTTCTTGTAATAATCATAAATAATTTTTCCTTCGGGGATTGGTTATCCACAGCATTCAGCGTCATTTTTTATATTGTTGAATGCTGGTAGATTTGTGGGATGGTGAAAATACATGCAAACAATTTCTTTTTAGTATGCCTTTCTCGCTGGGGAAAAAGTATGTTTAGAAATCTGTAAGTGAATTTTATTTATTTCATCCTATTTCACACAATTATTTTTATTGAAAAGGACAGTGGACATTGAAATCAAAAATTTTTAATTATCAAGCTCTTCATATATGTATTTTTCTTTAAAATAAATTGATATGTTTTTATATCAAAAATGATGTTTTCAAGATTAACTTGATTACATAAGTCATATTTCGTGTTTGTTTAAATATTTCGGCTAAAATGTGGTTTAAAATCCTTTAAAATTTTCCTTTCTTCTGCAATTTAGTTTATTTAAAAATTTTTATTTTATTCAGTTTTTAAGTTTTATGTTTAAATTATCAGTTACTATCTATATAGTATATGGTATTTTAAATCAGAATTTATAGATTTTTTTAATTGTGTTTTGCGATTTCGTTACCTTTTTTAAAAAGTTAATAACTTCTGATAAGTGTAAAGAAATCTTTTAGCGTTTGTGTAATTTAAAAATTCAATACCAGAAGTGTCTTTGCATAATAATAGTGATAATTCAGGCATTGTTTGGTTGCAAAAAATTAATTGAAAATGTGATACGAGGGACACTAAAAGTGTCTTAAAGAAATTTGAAAGAAAAACAGAACTTCACGTTCTCAATCGAATAATTCATGGAAATATAATTCATATAAGAAATTATTTTGTTAAATACATATATATATATAACAAGCCGACTGAATTTGGTAGTATTTTTTCATTTTAACTGTACACTTTAAACCAAACACCTTTAAAACCTTTTATCTCTCAGCTAAAGTGTTCAGTTTTTTAATCTAGCATGCATCTTTAACATTTTTGGATAGTATTGAGGACTGACATAAGAATTTCATTACACCCATCAGACAAAAGAATGGCTCATTTTCCTTCAACAAATGACTGAAAATATTTATTTCGGTTGTAAAAGTTTAAAAAAAATGGAACGATGTTATAGAACAGTAAAACTGTGATGTCTCTATACACTGGCAGCGGCCTGATGACCAATAGACAAGTGCTCTGGCCTTTGGTGCTTCAGGTTCGAATCCCTTTGCGGTGGCATGCATGCATGTTTGCTGGTGGTAGGAATCCACGTTAAACTGTATGTCCCGGTCTAATTAATCCAAAGTGTGCACAAAATGACTGTACAGCGACAAAAACCTACACACTGGCAAGAGCGCGGGGTTTGGGAGAAATAATCAATAGGCTGGATACTCTCACCCGAGGGAAAGTACTGCGCTCCAGTTAAGAAAAGTTTAGTTTATAGCTCCTCATCCCGAGAGAAAATATATGTAGAGCATCTGCGCATACAACTCACTCGGAGGGGAGTATATTTCGCGCACCCTGCGCATTGTCGAGTTTTCGATATTCGACTTCAGACGGATCTATAATTATCTGTCTTTAAATGTGTTAAATATTGTATGTGCGTGGTGTTTTTGTGAGTTTTCCAGCCTGTGTCTCAAGTACCATAACCCACATGCAATTACAATCGGATTACCGAACCTGCCCACAATAAACAAGATATTCAGTACTATAGAACAAATAAAAGAATGAATATTCTATGTCTAATTCTATATCTCTAATTGTATGCGTGTGATGTTGGTGCGTGTGTCAATAAAAAGTAAAGTGAGTTCTGAAATCTGTGCCTCAAGTATCTTTTCACAACCACGCATATTCACAATCTTGGCTGTCCAACCTGCATACTGGCACTACATTTGACACAATTCAAGTTGCAGTCATATGATTTTTATTTTGTAATATTATTTTCCTCATAATATTATTTTGCAATATTATTTTCCTTCTCACTTAATTTTTCTTTTTTCCAGATCCTCATTCCTCCTCTTTGCCCAGGATCACCTTCCACCAGGCCCCATCACGCTGAAGGCTCTGCAATCGAATTACCTTGTTGCCCAGGGCAATCCACCTCCCAGCTACAGGTTAGACACTTTATATTTCACTCTTCCATTGAATGTTGTTAATAGCAATCAAACTAATGTATTTTATCAGTTATATGTCAATAAAACTATCTCTAATAGACTGCCTCGGTATGTGCCATGTTTATGCTAATTTACTATATGTGTTTCGCTAAAGTAACATTACGTTGCATCAAGTAAATATTTAATGTAACATAACGTGATATATATATAATCATATATATAATGATACGATATAATATATCGATCGATATGATGTAATATATAAACGTAATGTGAAGGTATGTTTGAGCCAATTTAATTGGTGATTCAACATAACATTGGCATTCTAGAAAGAATCTCAAATGTATTTCCGTATTTAAACTTCTAGGTATAAATAATTTTCTGTGTTTTTTATCATATTTTGGCCCTGGGCCTTCAATTTCCCCAAAATCGGCGATAAATTACAAAATGTAGTATGACGTTGATAAACATTTCGATACATATGGTAAATTCGTCCATCACTATAGTCCGACCCTGATTGTGTGGAAATATAAATATCCGGGCTAAAGACGGGACTAATCGATTATTTGTTATGGGTGCTAGTCAGACACACGTGGCGCAAAGCATTTTTTTAAATAAAAATAGTTAAATAGTTATTTTGGAAGTTTTTTCGTCTCTTTTTCTATGGTATGTATTTTAATTAATAAAAATATTTTATTGTAATTAAAAACCTACTCCGAAATTCATCTTTCATCCCTTGTTATACCTCTCTGTTTGAATCCGCCTTACTTGGCTGATTGCCAATTTTTCACACAATCGGAATGGGTGCTTTATTATTTCGTTTATTCGCGGTAGCAGGTAAAAAAATGATGAGAATGAATATTTTAATAAAATAAAAATATTTTTGGAAATTTTAATAAAAGGAATATTTTATGAATTTAATAAAAATATTTTTTCTGTCTGTCCTAAAAGACCAGATCAAACAGAACGATGGAAGAACGAAATCGACCGAAGTAAAGTGACACTTATATAAGTTGTTTATTAGTCAATAATTGTAAAAGCTTTTTAATTTTCCCTTTTTAATAAAACATTATCATTTTACTTTTTTTATCACAGATTCATATTTGTGCTTGCCATCAAAACTAGTTAAATTAATTTCGATGTTACGAATTCGTTGCCATATCTCTTTTTTGTTTGGTCGAGATTTGACATGTCTGACTGCAATCGTAATTCCGATTTATTTTGATTGAAGTTTGAAAACAAGTTGCTTGTTTGGCAGAACTTTGACGCCAGAAAATCGTTATTTTTTAGTAAACCGCGATAGAAGTTAAAATGAGAGGTGACCTTGATGGTGGAACATTTTTATCATTCCTAGTATTTTCTTAAATTAATATATCAGATTATAATAGGCCCGATTCGTGGCAATGTGCGCGCTGGTGAGAATGAGGGGCGGAGCTTTGGCAACCGCTGACAGTTTTGTTGTAGAACACTGTTTCGAAAAACAAGGGGGATTCGATGGCGCATGCAATGAACTTTAAACATTTGCCTTCTTTATCGGACTACCTGGTGGAAGTTTTCTGGGTCTTCTGCCACTACGGTACGCTAATCCGGTGTATTACCCTATAAGTCCAACCGTAAAGAACTACCCCCTTCTTTTTAGCTACTCGTAACCAGACTCTACCTAATTATTAAAGAAACTACCTACTTCTTCAGACTTCTACCTAAGGTTGATCCATCACAACAGATGTGGATGTTGCCCCCTCCCTCCTTCCATGAAACCACCACGGGTGAATGGACTTGGTCTAAATGTTTGCTGTTTACCAAGTGGGATAAGAAATAATAGATTTTATTTAATCGGAAAATTTTATACAAAATGATAGAAAACAATTGAATTTCTGGCGTAGATCTTTAAAAATAACAAATACATCTTTTCCCCGCAATAATTTTATCTTTTAAACATAATATTTAAAGTGAATATAAATTCTGTAATAAATATTTACAAAAGTTTTTAAAAGATGCATTTGATTTTTGACAATTCATTTGAATCAACACATGCATAAACCATGATAGCACTATACAATTGCATAGATTTCATGAAGAAATCTAAGTAAAAATCAAAGGAATCCTTGTAATTAAAAAACCAGAAGTAAAAGTAAGGTATATTTTTAATGTCGTTTTTTCTCCCGAAATTTGTGCATATGCAGCAAATAGACGATGATGTACGTTTTCTGAAAGTCACCGAGAGGAATATTTCAAAATTGCTATCAGACAAACAGCGTCTGATAGCATTTAAAAAGAGATGATAGCACACAGCCTAGAACGAAGAGCTAAGATAAAAATCCAGACAGCCAGAAAAAGATCTATACAAATACATACTCTTAATCCCACCAGACAGACTGGTTAAAGATAAATGATTTGGCATAGAATTTAATCCCCTCTCTTTGCCAAGTCGCGACGTCTTCCGAAACGAAGAGAAAAAAAGTAAATATTAAAAAATGCATACATCTCCACTCAATAGCGATCAGATGCTGGAACTTGTTTTGCAAAGACTTAGGAAACTCATGTAATGTAATCATGCTTTAAAAATATATTACGTTATATTTCTTAACAAAGGGTCTGGGGCCGAGTGGCTAGCGCTCGGTAAACAGGTTTCGGGTTCGAGTCCCGGCTGTGCCATGGATGTTTGTAGTGGTTCGAATCCACTTTAAACCGTAGGTTCTGGTCTTTTAATAGGATCGTAGAGCGTTGCCAGGGCATTGTTATTCCGCATCCGGGGCTTATCTTCAAGTTATACGCGCCTCCTGGTCATGCAAAGTGAGTCATGTCTGTGCATCGCTTGCCTTAAGGCATCCAAAACAAAGCTGTCTAAGTGTTTGCCAGCTACATTAGAAATAAAAAAATTTTCTTAACAACTGCAGAAAAATGTAAGATGTCTTTCATACATAACCGTCTTTTCAACACTCATTTTAATATGTTTATTTTATTAATTCCTTCTCCTTTAAATTTTTTTCGATGGAATTTCATCAAAGAAATAAGAAATTTATGTAAAAGAGACTTGAGAGCTAAAATTGCTGCTGTCAACAGTTGAGTGCTTACCTCGTATACGAAGTTATGATATATCTAGGATGATTATAATTAAAGTCCGACATTCAAAATGCTGTAAAAAAGAACCACTCGTCACAATAAGTCCACATTTCAACTGAAGATACTTGAAGAAGGGGGAAACGGTACAGCATCAAAAACAGTTTCCAAAGTGTATTGATAGAGGTCATAAAGTAAATGAATTCGGCTGTCACATATTTTGAACTCAAAATTGCACGGCTTAATAAAAACCACAGGTAGTGTCCAATGTGCTTGATTAATTCAGTTTTTGACGAAAAGAAATGACTAGCAACTGCAGCAAAAATGTAAACCATATTTCATACATAACCGTCTTTTCAATGCTGAAGTTGAGTGCTGCTTTTTTTTTTCTTGTTCTAAACCTCATGTACAAAAGTTATGATAAATACAAAAAGAGAAATAGACAGTCAGAACTTAAATTTATGTAAAATGGTTTCATTTTTAGAAAAATAGAGGCAAAAAAGAATGCTATGTGTCTGGTACGAATTTTGAACGCTCTCATGCCTTCCGTGGTAAGAGAATCTCAAGAGCTAAACTTGCTCTTCTCAAGAGTTGAATATCGCTCTTGGAAATTGAATACTGCTTTTTTGGTTCTATACATGTGTACAAAGTAATGATTGGTATATATATATATATATATAATGAAACAGAAAAAGACGGCCATGCATTTTAATTTCTCACTTTTTAGAGAAATAGAGTAAAAAATGGTACTTAGAAATCACCAAGGATTAAATGTCTGGTACGAATATTGAATGCAGATTTCATCATCAGTGACGCGATAGCCGTTGGTGGGCCAAGGCCGTCTGCCTGCTGGCATATTTCTAGACAGGGAGATGTTTCTATTTTTACGGGATAGGGTTGTCAACACTACGCCCAACACTCTACAACCATATTAGACCGGGACCTACGGTTTAACGTGGATTTCGAACCACTACAAACATCCATGGCACCGCCGGAACTCGAACACGCAACCTGTGACACAGAGCGCTAGTCCACTAGGCCATTCAGGCCCCGAATGCAAGTTTAGTGTGAGATATTTTCCATGAGTTACAAATGCTATGTGTGAATTATAAAAATACACTCAGAAATAAATTTTGTCGGGAAAGAATTTTAATAAAATTAAGTGTCAATTATTTCTACTTGGATCCTAGCTTTCTTTATATTGATTATACTCTCTTAATATAATTTGCAATTTCTTATGCATTTCGGATATTGTTAGGGGTCTCTTAAGATGTTTCGAAACATTTTTTCTTTTGTGATTTCGATACGTGGATTTTTTTAAAGTCCGTAGACTGAAATATAATGATTTTGAACATAGACGATGGATAGCTATTATATGGACGATGGATAGCTATTATAATACTATGGACGATGGATAGCTATTATAATACTATAGACGATGGATAACTATTATTATACTTTCTACGATGGAATAACTATTATAAAATTTGTGTGTTTTTCCATATTCATAGGATTGTAAAAGGTATGATTATTGATTTTTTACAATGTGGAAGCTTTTTAGATAGTACACTAACCAATACGGAGGTATTTTCAAAACTAACTATTAATAATTATAAAAATAAATATCAACAATATATGTCTCAAAAAGAATGAAATACACTATAGAAATAAACAAAAAAATCTATAGGAAGAAAGGTAGCGAAAAAGGACATTGACGTTATAAATCTAAAAAGCAAATAGTAATAATAAATCTAAAAGCAAACCTAAACATTATTTAAATTATTTAACCTTAAGACAATTTGTTCAGAATTCAGATCGGGAATTTAAAATATGAGTAATTTGACATTTAAAATTAAATTACAGTTTTCCCTCATGCTTTGTCAAAATATAAGCAATGAAAAAGAAAAGCGAATTAAATGATGGTTATCATATTTATTTCAGTCTAGAAAAGAACGACAAAAAAAAAAGAATTTAAGAGGAACACACTCAAAGTTCACTTGTTTTGTTTTACAAACATTGTAAATTACAATTTTGTTAAACATATGCAAAGTATGACAATTTTTTATTATTTAATATTTAAAATAAATCTAATTCTAAAATTTATAATTTATACAACTTGCATTCAATTATATTTCATTCCAAATATTTCTAGCTGAAAATATGAAATGATTCACATTTTTAACCTTATCACCTAATTATTGCGTTAAAAAATAGTAGATACGGCCAAACAAAATACCGTACTTTGTCTTTTATTTTAAAGTTTTTTTTATTTCAGGAAAATCATAATCTGACATTAAATTTTTTATCATAAGATATTTTTTTTTTTTCATTTCTTTGATTTAGAAAAATCTATTTACAACTTTTATGAGAGGTTTTGGTATAAATTGTTAATTTTGAATACGAGATAATTTTATGTTTTATTCAAAATTCTCCCACCCTATATCCCACCCTATATAGTTTTCCGTTTTTATATTCTGGAATTTTTACAATCGCAAGAAACTCTCCAATTCTTAACGTTTCATTTTCTTCTTTTTTTCATTTTGCTTTGGAGTAAATTTCATGTCTATTACAAACAGCAGTTTTTTTTTAATTAGCATTCTCTTTTTATGTACTGGCATTAAATTAATGCGTTAATCAATGGTGTCCACAATTTCTGTCTCTGTGCTCATGTCAATATTTACGTTCTTTTTTTTTTCTTAGTAATAATGACGTCGTCGATGCCTTCTTGAACATTTCCGAATTCCATGCTCAAGTCTGCAACATCTTACATATTTTCTATTTGTTTTTGCACCCTGAAAGAACCTCTATTTTAATTGTTTATCTTTTAGAACAAGGCCCTCACCTTCAGCCACCAAGTGCATGGATCCGATCAACCTTAGCCTACTTGCAGTACCGTCAGGGGAGGCACCCCTGTTAACCACCGAGGTGGCGGAGGCATTGGAGCTGTGCCATCTGCGCTCATAATACTGCGTTCGTCGGGAGACCACTTCTGAACGGTGAGAGCGTCTTGTTACGAAAAGATAACCAATAGAAATTTGGGTTTCCCTGCAGCATGGAAATTGCTAACCATAACATGCACAAAAATGTGATGATTGATGAACATGAGAAACTATCGGAAATCCAGGTTTGCTGAAACCTTTTGACGAATGCAGATGTATTAATGTCATATTCATAGATTTGCAGCTTGAAGAATTAGTTGTTGTAAATGTAGAAAAAGTCAAGGATTGCATTTGCATTACAGAAATGAAGAATGATTGAAGGTCAAGTAGTTCATTGACTTCCTTAAAAGAAACAGATTTTAAATATCAGAGATAGTCAGAAAAAAATATTCTCTTGTCAATGTGTTTGTATTCTCATTTTCACATTTTTAATTTATATTTTTGTTAAAAATTTTCATTTTTTTTAGAATTTTGTGAATTGTTTTAGCTTATTTTCCTGATTTGATTTCAAGTTTTTGAAATTTAATAAATAAATGGATCTTGATTCAGTTCGAAGAATATACTGAAACTTCCAAGATTAACAGTAATAATTTTTTTGCTCTATCACATTATATTGGTAATTAGTCGTAAGAAATTTTGAATTTGCATGTTTAAATTGTTTTTTTTCTGTCTGCAAATATTTTTAAATTTAATACCAACAACAGATTTTCCATGAACCTTTTAAAAAAAACAATGGTTAAAAAAATTTAAATTAAAAAATAATAAAAGATAATTAAAAACATAGAAATAAAAGAGAATCCTTCTCTTAATAATCCATTTAAATTGACGTTAAGATGGATAATCACATATTAGCCGCTATGTAAAACTTTGAAAATAAATATGTGAAATGATCATAGAATATTCATGTGGACATAGAATACTTTGGCACAGTTAATTATACATTGCATTACAATAGTTGTATATAAAATTGACATTCAAAAAAAGTTTTAAAAATAAAAACAATCATTTTAAATAATCAGTAGTTCTTAACGTAAGTAAGCAGTTTATTTTTACATTATAATTTTTCTTTTAAGAGATTTAAAGAGTTAAATTTTTGTGAACCAAAATTGCAGTTTACAACAACATTTTTTAAAAATGTGATTATTTTTATGGTTATTTTAAACTGAATGGAATCATTATATTTTTAAACCTTATGCCATCTTCAAATAATTCCCGTTTATCAAGTTTCAATTTTGTGTCTTTACACACTGTGGGTTACTCAGTGTTATGTTTCTTGTCACTCTGTGTTCATGAAAAAGATGGTTGAAAGATTGTTGTCCGCCTACACTTCACGACTTCGTTTGTAAAATCGAATCGTATTTCTCACTACCTTCAGATGCATTGAACTTAGAAGGACGCATTTCTTCTGAATTACCAGTGTCGTGGATATCATTCCCATAGATGGTGAAGAACTCGTCCTGACTGCTGCTTCTGGAATACATTTCTTAGGATGAGGTTTTTTGTGCTCATGTTCTAAGATTGAATTATGATGAGTTTGGCAGCTCAGTTTTGTTGGAAAATACATATAGAACTGTGCTTTCTTTTTTTTTTTTCCCCCGCTAACTTTTCACAAGAAGTGTGGTTCCTTTAATGTTCCATATATTTCTAGTAGAATTGGAGAAATCTGATTTGAAGACCTCTCATCCTATTTTAAACCCTGATTAAAATCGGTCACCAACTGTTGTCCATCAAAATTTTTATAGTATGCCTTTTTGCAAAAGCAATAAATTTTTAAAATAAAGAGCAATCGAAAATTTGGTACTGAATATATTGCTGTTGTTGCCGCTGATGAGATTGTACTTTTCGAAATAACTTATACATTCAGACTATGAATCAAACCACAAATTGTATAGAGAAAATAATACCTGAAACTTGTGGGCTTGATATTTTAATATGTGGCGGAATGTGATTGCTTCCAATGGCGTCTTGAAGAGTACAACTTCACCTAGTTGAATAAAAATCATAGATGCATTCTTTTTAGTAGCACAACTTCGCCAGATGCATCTGAAATATCCGAGTGATGTCTGTCTTTTCCCTTTCCAAGAACTAGATTGTGGACCTTTTCATGGATTTTGAAATGATGATTGTAACGCACCTTTAATACTGCGCTAAATAGAAATACTGATTATACGATTTATACTTTATTTTTGCTTTGTAAATTATTCGAAACTTCCCATTCTATGCTAGGGGACTCTTTTTATTCCCTTAAATTAGCCTATAAAAGAAAAGAATAAGATATTAAATTTTTTTTATTTAAGCGATAATAAATACTCCCCACCAAATATATCAAAAAAATGATTTAATACGAAAGAATAACTTCCTTAAATTAGTAGCAATTAAATTATTTATTTTTTACATTTAAAAATCAACCAAACTTGCAGGAAATAATGAAACAATCAATAGGAAACCGAATCAAGTTATAAAAATTGACATTCAGTTCTTTTGATGAATTTTAAATCAGAGTAAAACAAATTTTCTCATATTTCTACTTAGTAATTCAAATATTTAAAGTTAAGGATTGCAAAACCGAATTTTCTTACACGCACAAATTTTTATAAAATTTATCTAGAATGAGTTTTTCTTGATTTCAAACTGAAAAACAGATGCGATCTATAATACTAAAAATTTCAACTATCTTTAAAAACATATCTATATGAAAGTTAGTAAAATTGTTCGCTGCATGCATTACCGCACAAATCGCATCCGAGCATTTTTCTGGATGTTTTTGTTACTAACTTGAATTGCTAACTTGCGTTTTTTCCAATGCTCCTTGTAAACATATTATCAAAATGTGTACAATTTTTAATTCTTTTTGTCGGGATTAACACAACATTCTGTTACTTTAGAAGTATTTTCAGGAGGAAAAAAAAAAAGTTTCTTTGCGCACATTATGAGACGGTAGTTTTAACACCAACTTATTTTTGATGAAAATATCGAAATGAAAAATTATTTATGGCAAATGTTAAGTTTCCTAATCAGTACTTAACACTGGCTTCTGTTTGTTCATAAATAGAAGAGGCGTTGTTAATTATTTATACAAAATGTGACATTAAATAAACATTCTTATTTTAAAAAAAAATGCGACTTTTTAAGGTTGAAAATTGTAACTACTAATGTTCACAAGAGGACGTCTCATGATTGAATTGAGATTTTATGCTGATGCTTATAAAAAGTGAATCAGCAAATTCTTCTTCTTTACCATGAACATTGATTTCGTCTGATGGATCACATGAAATGAGCCATAACATGCAACAGTATAATCAAAATTAATTTTGAATGAACTATTTATTAGTATAATCAAATTTATATAAAATAAGGAAAATATTACTCATTAAATTAAACATCTTAATTTCAATAATTTTAAATTTTTTCTATATCTTACTTAAAGTAAACTTCAAGAATAATCTTACCTTCATTAAAATTCAGTGAGCAATGTAATTTTTATATGTTTTAAAGAATGTGGTTTCTCTAGTTTTTTTTCAACTTGTAACACTATTTATCACGAGTTCCTTTTTTTTGAATTCCACTTTTTTTTGGAGAAATACAATTCCTCAAGAGTAAATTTATTTTTGGCAAACTGTGTTCAAATTGCCGGAAAATACTTTCTCTCCGGATTTTTTTTATTCCGTTAAATTAACCTAAAACAAAAAATAAAAATAAATAAATAAAACAAAATTTTTATTTTGATATGAAAGAATAATAAGCAATAGGTTGAAACGTCTGCATTTAAGAATGATTTCTTATTCAAGAAAATAAATTTCAACAAATCAGTGAAAAACAAATTTTATAATTATTGTATGACACTTAAAAAAAGACGTAGACTTGTAACAAAAGGTTAAAAATTCAAAACAGTTAAATCTATAATGGATTCGAGTTCGTAAATAAATGCCTGCAGTTGTACTAGAAAAAATCTCAGCCTTTTTACTTTTTTTTTTCACCACATTTTCCGAAATTGTTTTTGCATGAAGATATATTTCACGAATTCTTCATATCTGATGCCTCTAAAATAGTATGTTCTAAATACAAAAAAAAAAAGTGGCATACACTTAATTTATAATAGGCGTTTCGATTCATAATTACCAATTACTAATAGCTCTTGTTTAGATGCAATTAGAGGATGCTACTGTTAAATATATTTGTAAAATGTGACACTATAAATAGAGTTTTCTTTTTTTCAAATTAAATTCTTGAGAAATTTGTCCACAGTGTTTGATCGATTTTATAAAATAAGCCATAACGTACATATATGAATGATTATTTTATCAATTTATTTTTCTAAACAATCTAAACAGTCCCTGCAATAATACTTCCTACACAAGAAACCGAAAAACGTAGTTTATTTTATCAGTACGCAACAAATAGGCGTTTTCAAAACGTACTGACGTTTTTCAAAAATATTTATTATATTTATATATACTACATTTTTATATACTAAATATTAATTTCATTTTAAATTATAATGATTTAAAAACATTGCAATTGCTACAATAATTATAACTAGTATATACACAAATTTTATCAAATTAATCATTTTAATTGCAACAATTTTTGGTTTCTTTTTTTTTTTTTTAGTATCTTACATATAGTAATCATCAAGAAAAATCATACCTTCATTAAATTCCACGTTCAATGATTTTGTTCGCATTTGTTGCTTTCAAATAAGAATTTGCAAAAAACTTGGCAAAAAATATATACATTTTAAAGTTTTATCGAGAATCCAAAGTCAAAATAAATTTTTGTTGTACTTAATAATTTTATCCTCTATTTTTAAAATAGAAGGCGAAATATTCTTTTCGAAGCAAATAAAAATCACATCTTTAGAGGAAAGATAAAAAAGATTTCCATTGAAACTCATTCTATCCATTGAATATTTAAAAATAAACCATTCTATTACAAAATAAATTTTTTAGAATACAATTAATCCATACGTTGCCATGCGATGGAAACTCATTTCTTTCGGAAATATTAACCAAACGATTGATAAATAAAAAGAAAATTAAAAATTGTAATTCGTTTGCAGAAAATTTTTTAAGACATTTTTTTTTCTAAAGTTTGTTGTTTTTCTAATCGTTTGGCAAGAATTAAAATTCGTTGTCAAGATCATGTGTTGATCACGAGTTTGAAAAATAATACTTTATCGAATGAGTCGAATCCGTTGAAAGCAAACATAAATTTTCCGTTGACATGATACATGTGGGAAAAAAAAAAAACGATATCACGTGGAATATGATTTCTAAATAGTATGGTGGAAATGTATCTTTGGCATCATTTCAAAAACGTTTGACTTTACAAGTAAAACAAATTTATAAAACAGACAAACAAAAAAGATATATTATTCATCAAAAGGATAAAAACATCAAAAGGATAATGCCATTGAAAGGATGGTGATTAAATACTTTTCATTCAAGAAAATTTCCTTTTTATTGCTCGGATGTAAGCTGTATCCTGTATGATATACTATATGATATGTTGCATAATATGCTGTATGCTGAACTACTGTATTCTGGTAAAGTGTATATCGGAGAGTTGGCCCTTAGGATTCATTTTGCTATAATTTGTAGATATATATATATATATTAAATATATAAATATATATATATATATATATAAATATATATATATATATATGTATATATATATATATATAACATTCCTACCGGGAATAAACACGAAAAAAACCGTAAGGTGGGAAGATTCTATACATTTTGGAAAGAAAGTTACGAAATATGCATCTCAGAACTATAGGGGTATTTGTTTCAAATTTGATGCATCAGAGACAAAAATTAGTTTATTAACTGGTATTTTAATTGCAAAGTGATCCATGAGATTCTAAAAAAAATCATGAGAAATCCTAAAAATCTAAACATCGACATTTACTCCAGGGCTTTTCAATAAATGTTATAAAAATCAAGTTATAAAATAATAATGGAAATAATATAAATAAATAATCGAAGTTATGAAATACTCTTTCATCATGGTAAGAATGACTTGTTTAAATTCTTTTAATAATTTTTAGAATACTTTTTTTTCTTTAAAATCTTTTAATTATATAAGGAGTAATTAAGTATAAAAGCACCTTATCTTTTAAAGCTAAAAGGTTTCTACTAAAACTTTTGGAAAAATAATATATATATATATATATTAAAACTACTTAGCGCTAGATTTGAAATTGATTTGTGTGATCATAAGACAAAAATATTTTCTTCGAAAGAAAGGAACAAAAACACGCCAATTTTAAAATATTAGAGATTGGCAGGGCCGGATTTAGATGAAAAGAGGTTCTAGGCTATTCCAATTTTGAGGCCCTTTCACCTCCCATTTTTAAGTTTGTAAAATACATATTATGTTTGTTTATTATTCACATGTGCAGAATTTCTCCTTATTTTTGATTCAGTGTTTTAGAATTTACTGTTTTTAGAATAGTGTAATTCTATTTTGCTAACAATTTGGATGCAGGCCCTTCTTGTTCTTGAGGCCCTAGGCCAAGGATGGGCAAACAGTTTCGGTCGTTCGTCAAAAATCGAAAAAAAAAAAAAAAAGTTTGGGGGGCCAAGATAAATTTTTCTGAAATTTTAAAAACAATCTACAAGTATTACAATTTAAATATGTTAATGTGATGAATGAAATTGCGATTTCATTTTAAAAGTTCCTTATATTGAGGTTCAAAGTGAGATGTCCTGATTCTAAGGAACGAGCTAAATGCTCATCTGTCAGTCTACTTCTGAAATAATTCTTTCTAAGGTTCATAGTTGAAAATACTTGTTCACATATGTAATATGAAGCAAACATAGCACTGATTTTCTGGGCGTGAGATATTAAATTTGGGAAACTTACTTTCGATAATGATTTATAAAACTCTAACTTTGGCATATTTAAAAACAACTGCTTGAGATGATTAATTGTGAAACTTCATAATTTACGTTGAAAGGCATGGTAAAAATATCCAATTCTGTTTGAATGGCACTGAAATCTTGAAATCTGCGTTCGAACTCAAAATGCAGGGGGTTTTTAAGCTATCTTCATAATTCTTAAGCTTCTCTTCGTTTACTGGGGTATTGAATTTAACCACGGGAAATGAGATAAAAATAATAATATTAAAAATAATAATTTTTTAATAAAAAAGTATTTAATGAAAGGAGATGGATGTATAATATATAAATATTTAATCAAAGTAGAAGAGGAGATGGATGTATAATATAAAAATACGTATTTCTTTTAATTTTCCTCAGACCGGCAAATTAAAATTCTATCCGCGGGCCGGATAGAACATTTCGGCGGGCCGTAGTTGGCCCATCCCTGGTCTACATGAACCCATGTTCTACTCTCACTTTTCTTACTCGAAGGGGCAACAGATATAGGGGAGGTGTGTAGAAAAAGAATTGAGCAATATATTAAACAAGATGAAACTATAGTGAAAAAGTCTGGTGAGAAAATCTAGACAAATATAGAATAATAAGACACATTTTTAAATCTTTTGATCAGTTTAATGAGATGGCAATTGTGCATTATGTACAGATTTTCACAGCATGAGTGATATCACTGTTTTTAGTTATTATGTACTATAACCAATCAACTTCATATGTCCTAGCAACAATCATATCTGCACACACATACGTCATTCATTTGCCATGAAGCTGTAGGGATCCCAAATTGTTCACGTTGGAAGAAAATAAACACAGGCGTGTCAACTGATGATCAAACTCTCGGCTCTTGGATCAAGTTTAAATGAGAAAGGTCAAGAATTTTTTACAACTGATGGAAAGTTACAAGGTCAAAAATATGAATAGAACACTGAAATTTGCGAGTTAAGAACAAATATTGAATCAATTTCACAACTGGCTTTAAGTACGCTGATTTTGTTTGCGTCTTATATTTTTCGTATTATTATGAACAATCAATGTCCTTCTGTATGTTTTCGACAAGGAACTGCATAAAAATTTAATGACAAGAAAATTTAGGTAATTATAAATAATCTTATTTCTTTTCTCTCTCTCTCTCAAACAATCTTTTAGCGATTTTTCTTCAAGGTCGATAAAGAATTAATTAATATTTATAACAATAAAAATTAATATACTCCACACATTCTTTTCACACACATTGTAAAATGTTTAGTTTTCAGGCTGTGAATATTTGTATACAATTTATTCTCAAACATTAATTAGAGACAGTGTCCCTTCAAAATGATAGATTTTTTTTTTTTTTTCGTCCCAGAGTTTAGATTCATATCCCATTGCGTTTTTAGGTTAAACAAATGTTCTATTTACAATTTTGTTGATTTAGTAAACTGTTTTGGCCTTAACTGTATTATTGCTATCAAAAATTTCAAATTGACAGCGAAATAAACGAACTTGTTCGACCTTAGGCAAGAGGCAATTATTAGTAACAAAGCAATTTCTAAAGTGCATATTTAAATATTACAGTAAACATATGTTTCCTCAATAGTCACAAAAACATCACAGTAGTTTTCATTGAATACAATTTACTAAAAATCTGCTCAAATAATTTCATAATTAAATGTCACCGTTTCTCCTTCCTATTTTACAAACCATTTTAAAAGTCTAAATATGAATTTGTTTCTTTTCATTTCACTTAAACTATATTGTTCTTATATCAAATTAATAACTATGGGGTGCCCCATATTGTTTTTCTTGTGTTATCTCATTTTCGCATTTCGTTTCAAGTACTAGTAGTACTTCATGCGTTCTAAATCATCGTTTAAATGTTAAAATGTTTGATCTAGTAATTTGTCTATTCATTTCATGTCCAAATATACTTCTTTTATTGTTATTCTTTTGATTGTTAGAAAGTGTCGACAATGTTTATGGTATTTCAAAAGGAAATTTGGACTCCTGGAATTTCGAATTTTTCAGTGATTTTTGGAATTTTAAATTTTGGAGTGTATCTTAAGGAGGTCTTATTTACATTTCTGCAAATTTGGTTGAGAATAAAAACATTTGGATAAATTGAGATAAAGCAGCGTCAGCGAGCATACATCTCAAAGCGCCACTTCCAAGTCAAGTCAAATTAATATTTAGTAAAAAAATATTTACAAAACAGAATCGCAAAAAAATCTCTTTTCCAGATTTACCAATTTAAAACGATTTGCAATACATTTTTGATGTTGCTATCATTTTAAAATTTTTATTTTAATTAAATAATACTAAAATTCCATTAATCATTAAATTGAATTTTCTGTAATATGTAAATAATATGAAGAAAAGAAAATTTATAAATCTTCATCAAACTTGTCATAAAATATTAGAAACCAGAAAGTGAAATTAGAGTGAAACAAGAAACATACGAAGGTCACTCAGAAATTTTTGAGGTACGGCTAAATGGTACAAGTTTAACTTACCAAATTTTAAGAGTGTTCAAAGTAGTCTCCTCCAACATCAATGCACTTTTGCAGGCGATTTTTCCAAAGATTAAATGCTTCACGCCATCCATTTCTTGGAATTGATGAAAAATATGATTTTATAGCCTCATCAATCTCATCTTTGGAATGAAAACGGCGACCACGTAACTTTTCTTGAGATTAAAAAAAAAAAGGCAAAAGTCACACATAGCAAGATCAGGGGAACAGAGTGGATGTTCTATCACTTTGATGTGTTTTTGTTTTTAAGAAATTCGACTGTCGATTTTGCCGTATGGTTTGTCGCTCTACGGTCATCTTGTGCACACTTTAGGCTAAACAGACCGGAACCTACAGTTTAAAGTGGACTACAAACATCCATGGCACCGCCGGGACTAATCTTGCCGTATGAGAAGATGCCTTATGGTGGCGAAGCATGAGTTCTTACATTCACTTCTTGAAGAATTTCTGGAAGACACTTAGTGGTGTACCAGTTAGCTGTGTCTGTCTTCTGTCCCTCCAACTTGATACCTTTGACCAATCCCGTACATCTGAAGAAAACGGCATACATTACTTTTTCATTACTCGCTGCCATTTCACCATTGTTGGTTTGGGGTCATCTTTAAAGACCCATATTTTACTTTCTTGTCGTATTGGAACGTCAAAAAACGGCATGTAAGTTTCATCACCAGTTATGATTTTAGAAATAAGGCGGTTCCACCATCGTTAAGTAACTTTATGGTTTCTTTGCAGATTCTGACACGCTCCGTTTTTTGGTGTTCTATTAAATTATGGGGGACCCAACGACAAACTAATTTTTTTTCATACGCAATTCCATGAATAATTCTACGTATAGCCGCGGATCCAATGTTAAGTTTCTTCTGTATCATTTGGTAAGTGCAGCGATTATCATCGACTAACATTTTTCGTATGACCGACACATTTTGGAACTACAACTGATGAAGGTCTCTTGTGTGTTCTTGATCCAGCAGAGAACTTCGACCTCTACGAAATTCTGTAAACCATCTAGCACGAGATGGAACTTCGTCTCCATATGCTAGTTGTAGACGTTGAAGACATTCTTCTTGATTTAACCCCACTTTAAAATCATAGCGCGAAAATGCTCTCACGTCAATTCCATTTTCCTTTCTTCCAAAATCTATTCTACGACAGCTAAATTGACATTGTTGCCACACATTATCGTCTGCTGCCATAAAAGAGTTCAAATTTACAAATTTAACGAAATTTTTTTTTCCTGCGTTTGTCGTCTGCCACTGTCTCAAAATTTCAGAGTTACCCTCGTATTTTGATCTCAAAATAGAATATTTAACTGCATCTTTTCAAGTACTTAAAATAACTGTTAAATTAAAGGCTAAATAAAAAAATGATAATTATGTAAAAAATAAGTAAATAATTAGATAAATTAAAAATAAATAAATTAGAATTTAAAAAATAATTTATCTGAAACAATAAATTTATAAAGGTGCGCAGAAGATCTACCTCCCCGTGGTGCACCTGGTAACACTTTTTAGTGGCTAAAAGATCTGCAACTTGGCATTATTGTTAGATTAATGAACTCTGTTTCAGCATGTTTTGTTGTATTTTTTTTTTTTATTATTATTATTATTCGTTGTTCTTTTTATTGCTGTAACTGTTCATAATCTGCCATTGAAAATAAAAAAAAAAAAATTATACAATAATTATTTCTTTATCTTTCTTTAAAAGAAAAAGATTTATTGTTAAATCAGATGTACACGGTAATTTACGCATATGCCAGGCAAGTTATTATGAGGAGCATTAAAAAAAAAAAAAAAAAAAAAAAGCTGAAAAAAAACAACTATGTATGCATTTTTAAAAACAAGGTCAGTAAGAAACTATAAAGGATTTCGCTGATCACACTATCCGAAAACGAAATATGACCTCATTGAAAAAATAAAAGAAAAATCAAACAGGTCAGTAAGAAAAAAAAATTCCACAAAAAAACTTTTTTTTTTCAAAAGGATTTTGGCACTCGTTAAAATCTATCCGGAAAAACCTGAAATAAGAAACAATCGAGGAATTGGTAATGACCAGTTTGTCACAGGATTAAAAAGCCACAATCGACGGCTTAATGCTAAATCTTTAAATGAATGGTGGTCGATTTCTGAATAAACAAATTATGTAAATCATTTGGGTATTACACAGCCCGACATGAAGGTTAACGATTGAAAAACTCTGCAAAGCGATAAAAAGAAAATTGGTAAAATTTAATCAAAACAGCCAAGTCGGACGGAGGGAGGCGTCAAGAATAATTTTTCGATACATATACTTTTGTTGATTTATTTTTCTGATATTCCGAAACTTTTAGATTTAGTTTGGTTTGGTTGATGGTTCTACGGTCATTTTTTGCGCACCTTAGGCTAATTAGACAAGAACCGTGGATTCCGAATCACTCACAAACATCCATGCCACCACCTGATTCGAACGTGAAGACAATGGCCAGAGCGCTAGCCAATTGACCATCAGGCCGTCGAAACTTCTAGAAGCAGTATAAATGAACCACAACTTTACATTTTTCTGCATCAAAACATATTTATAACTCGTGTCGATCGGTAAAAATTTTCAGAAACGAATTTCGATTTTTAGTCATAAAACAATGAACAAAGTTAAGTCATTCAAATCTAAAATTTCCTTGGCTCGTAATATTATATGTTTTTTTCCCCCTGTTCCTTCCATTCAAAATCAGGTCAACTATGCATTTGATATTTACTTTAGTTATTTTTCTCATTCCGAAACATATGTATTAAATATAAAGGCTTTAATCAGATTTATTATGTTTAATACTATAAATTAACTTTTTACATAAAATATCCATTATTTAAATAGAAACAAAAACTTGAATTGTAAAGGTCAAATGACGACTTTCATCCTGAAAAAGAAAAAAACCACACACACAAACTGCAGTGACCGATCATAGAAGGTCATGACTAAGATGCCAAAACACACGTATCGATAACTTCGAAAAAAAATTTTGTTTGAAAAATTCTTACCAGAACAGCCTTCAAATTGAAAAATATTGAGAAGTATGAACATTTCAATACCGAATAAGACATAATCCAATTCCAGGAGAATTTATTTTTCATTCTTTGCATCATCTTCATTGTAAATAATAATTTTCTATCAAAATATCAACTTTTCATTTTTTTTTTTTTTTTTCCCCAAACAGATACATATAATTATTCAAGATTCTAGAAGTCAGAACAGAACGTTACCTGAATACAAAACTAGATTCGAATCCGTGTGCTGATACATATAAGAACAAAAATTCTTTCCTAGAATGTTTTTTGTTTACGAGAAATCGAATACATAAAATATTAATTAAAAATAAGCCTGAACTCCAGTGATAAAGTTGTCGAACATTTTCATGAACCCCAGTGGGGGACACTCAAAAATCTGTAAACAAGAAAACTCAGCCTTTGTAAATGGGGTGGGTGGGGAATACTTATTAGTTTATACAAGTTAATAGCGCCCATCTAGCATGCAGGTTTAATTTCGGCTTGTGGCGTGTGTTACAGTCGCAGTTCCGGTAGGATTTTCTGTCCCTTCCATACACACGCCGATGCAAATGCTAGACAGAGAGGTAAGATTTTTTTAACTTCTTAACATATATTATATAGTGACTAGATGGTACTGAACGAGTGAACAAAGCTTTTATAAGCCGAGATTTCAATGAAATGAGAAAATTATATTTCCTACGTCAATATTTTTTTGTATAATTTTCCAATTAAAATTTTTTTCACAGATGTCCCGGCACAGCCACTTTTATAGTAAATTCCGTCGAATATCCAGTGAACAAAGTTTTGTTGATTTCTACGATTTTCTTCAAGTCACCGATTTTCACATATGGACGAGAAAGTGATGCATTAACAATATATACCCTCATATTACTATTCTAATAGAGAGTGCAGACAAATTTCATTTCCGATCGAAGTTCACACATTTCAACAAATAATGCTCTTGAAAACATAAATTAATAAATCGAACCAGAGTCCAGAGACGCATGAGCGAACTTTCGAACAATTTTCAGCTGTCCAAGATTTATTTCCTTGACAGGATTCCAATGATTTGTAAGATTAAGTAAAACTTCATTTTATGTTGTTTTAAGAACAAATTCCTTTCCTACGGGTAATTTCTTGAAGGGGGAAAAAAACTGTTTCTCTTTAGCTTTCATGAATCCAGTTTTAAGTATTAATCTTTTCATAAAAATATAATTAAACATTATGCAAGTTCATTTTCTATGATAATAAAGAAAATTAAATTGCAGTTTTTTTAATATTGTTCTTTGTAAATACTACTAAAAATCTGTGATGGCTTATTTTGTAAGTTTCGTCTAGACCAGGGGTCTTCAAACTACGGCCCACCAGTCATCCATCCTTCCCGCGAAAGCGAATAGCTTGTTGTTGCTGTAATAAGTTGGATAAAAAACACAGAATGATAACTCGGTTTTATTGACTTGCTAGGTAAAACTTAATGACAAGCGTAATAGGCAGAAAATTTGACTTAAGCATAACAGCTAACAAATAATTGAAATGAATCCCACTTACATTATAAATTAACGAACATCCCGCGGTTACCCTCGGTAGTTATACCTACCTTATTTCCGCTTTTAACCACGTCACGATCGCATTGATACGCACAATAGTAATTGAACCAGCGATGTTAGCAAGCGTATGCTCACCAGAGCGTACTGGCGACTAATCTAGAAATTATAAATAATGCAGAAACATTAAAACGTTTTGGCCCTTGGTACTTACTGAGTAAACAGTACGGCCCTAAGGCTGAAAAAGTTTGGAGACCCCTGGTCTAGATAATCAACAGACAGAGACCAGGTGCAGCAGACAAAGCTCAAACTACAAAAACATTAAAAATATCAGAAACACATTAAGAGCTAAAGAAAATAATGCCATAGTCAGCAATTTTTCGAACATTTGGCAACCGGCGCCCTGCTAACCAAATAACTTGCATAGGGAGTTATTAAAGTTAGGTGTGAGAATAGGGTTGTTTCTTTTCTACAAAATTCACTTTAATTTATTATTAATAAAAAATAAATGCTTCGCTTTTCATTTACTATAATATCAAAGAATAATGGTTGATTCACAAGCATTTCAAAAATGGATAATTTGTATGAAACAATATTTAAGAAAAGTACTAAATGATAAAATATTGTTAGAACACGATGCATCCACATTAATCAAATATATCCTAAGATTTTGTAATTGACTTTCTTTTTTGTTTTACTGAAATCCAAATCCTTTTAGTAGCTATTTGATAAATTTTAACATCCTTAAAAATGATGCAACACATAAAGGAAACCACACACACATTTGATAATTTATTGAACAGAAATCTTAAAACAAAAATAAATATGAAATCTTATAAATAAGCCAGATGAAAATTATTACAAAGTATTTTTCATTGTTAATATATTAAACATTCATTACAATTGAAGAACAAAAATTTAACATTCATGAATCTTAATTATCTATTCTATTGACTGCAATATTTATATTTGTAACCTTAATATAATTAAAAACCATGAAAAATATATCCAGAAAATTAAACAAAATTTCTATTTTATTAAACAAAAAAAAAAAAAAAAAAATCCCACATCTTAGCATGCTAAAAAATTTAATTTGTATTGATAAGCATATAAGTAAATGCCTGAAAATTAAGTAAAAAATAAATGTATGAAAGTATAGTAAAATAATCGTACTTAATATTTGTTTTAGAATAGGAATTGCAAATTATAATTAATTATATTGAAAAAGACTTGGAAAAAGCAAATAATTATATAAACAGCTGTTTTAAGAAAAAATGAATCTGGATTACCATTTAAAAAAAAGGGAATGTATACATACACATTATTCTTCCAGTACAATGAGGTAATAAGACACATAAAGCAATAACATAATTGTGCAGCATAGTCACCCCAATTAATCATTAGGGATGCTAACTTTACACTTAAAAAACTTAATCAATGAAGCTAAACTATTTTTATAAGCAACAAAATTAAATGTTAATGCTTTTAAAAATCAATTACTTGAAATTTATTTATAATTTGCAGAAAGTTTAATAAACTAAAAGAAAATTTAAATTATATTTGACTAGATCTAAACTACATTAATAAAACTAGAATCACATAAATAAAGCATGCACTACATTAAGTATTTGAGTCATCATGATGAATAAAGATTAAAATAAAATATACAAGAATTTATTATTATTATTATTATTATTATTTAAAGCAAATTATTATAAAACTCAATTATTATTTTTAAAAAAGAATTAATAGTACTAAGAAATAAAATTTATTAAAAATATACATTAATATGAAGTAAAATTAATAAAACAATATTCTAAAGAATCTACATGAAAATTTAAAAAAAAAAAAAAAAATTTTCATTCTGAAAATTATTTTTATAACATTTAAGCTATTAACATTAAGAATTGTGTTGATGAAACATTTTATTTTAAGACTAAATAATTAAACTCCACTAATTTACTTTAAAAACTACTTGATAAGAACTTGATGGGTAATATATATAATATATATATATATATTCATTTAACAACTTTATACATTCACTAAAACAAAATATACTGAATACTAAAACATGATGGTGGTTTCAAAATACATTTCTTTAAATCTAAAAACAAAACCAACGAAGATTTATAATTACTTTACTATTACTTAGCGGCATGCTTTGAATAAAATTTGTCACTTATGCACATATACTATACAGCAAAAAATAAGCTAATTTTTATATGAGAAATTTTATTTTGAAACACAGCTTATATTTCATTAAATTTAAACTAGAGTCTCCACAAAACACTTTAAAAACAGCTAACTTCTGGATTAGTAAAAATAAATTCTAATTCTCAGAGAAAATAATTTATTATATTTGGACATCATATTGATTAAAAATATATATATAAAAATCATGAAAATATTTAACAAAGAAAGCACATATAAATAATTTTAAAAATAAATATACACGTAGAAGAAATATATAATTAAAAAAAAAATTCTACAATAGATCAATTCATTCAGTAACTTGGAATCTTTGGAGAAAATGAAAGCGATGAATTACTTCCACGATAAAATAAATAACAAAATTTAAAACCATCCAAAACATAACAAAATTGAAAACATCACATTGTCTTCAGCATAATCGATATAAGAATTTTAAAACTTTAACAATTCTATAAACTGTTTATATGTATACAGTCTATAATTTATGTTCAACTTCATAAATGATTTTCTATACTTCGACTTCCGACGTTAAACAACATACATTTTTACAATTAACTTCTCTGCTCTGTATCTTGTTTTAAGTTATGCTATTTGGAAAAAAATTATAAATGGAAATGTCTTGATTATAAGATTTAATAGATTGTCTGAATTATAAAGAAATTAAATATATATAAAACAACAAATAGAATGTATATGTATTCATGAATTAAAGTTGTATGTATAAGATGTGCAGATAACTATTAAACATTTAATTCTTAAACAATTTTCTGTCTATCTTTAATAGCTAGAAGGCAAAAAAAAAGCCTATTTCACTATATTAAATTTACATCCATTTTTAACATAATTAATTCCTAAAATCTATTTAGTGAATTTATGAGTGTTCCCATTCTATAAATTATTCATGCAATAATGATTGTAATTTGAACAATAAAGAACTGCATCAAAAAGACTTAATAAGAATTATCGGATGCATTTTTTTAATTGACGGTATTGTTTTTAATTACTAGAAAATTTTATTCATAGGATAAACACATGACCAAAATATAAAACAAACAAATAAATAACACAAATAAAAAATAACATTACAGCGAAACCAGCATGTTTCAAGTAATCTGTTTGGTTATCACATTTACAATTCAGACCTATAATAAATTTCATAGCCAATATGATTCAAATAAGTTAATAACCCTTTTTCATATAACGAGACTTTTATAAACACAGGTTAAAATAAATATTCTAAAAATGAGAAATTCTTGGGAAATTTATCAGCAGAACGCACAATAACGAAGAATTCTTTGGTATAGAATTTTTCCTTTTCATTGTACATCTGTTGACAAAATCTATTCAGATTTAAAATGACTAGACTAAATTTAGTAACAATTCAGGTAATAAATAGGTTTTCTAAAACTATTTACATAAGAGTTGGTTATTTACATGTATGGTGTAGATCTAATATATATATATATATATCACTGAGAAAATAAATAGTTTTTCCAGAATTTGAGCATAAAACAATGAAATTAACTAGCTACATTCCAAACAATTTTAAATCAACAGATATCTGGACATTCCCCCCACAAAATAATTTAAAAACTATTTTAATGACTCACATAAACATTTGTGCAAATAAAACAAACTTTCTAATAAATAGCTGAACTTGACTGCGAAAAAAATGGATTGTTATGATTTGGAATGTAGCTCCATATTTTATACAAAACATATAATTATATAATGCAATACAGGAAAGCATATGTACATAGTTGTTTCAGAGAAATAATGACTCACTCAACAAAGAATGATATTGAAATATATTACTACATAAAAAAAATAAACCTCTTTGATAAAAAGTATGAAAAACATTCAATTTTTTATAGCCAAAAAATCACTAGTTGGACTTGTTTCTCAAAAAGCCTTGGACAAGAATATATCCAGGTACCATATTTACCCTCATAACTACATTTCTTCTCATAGATGCTATGGAATTAGGCAGTGAATGTTGCTTTTCGGCAAAATACCTTGCAAAATAAAAAAACCTAACAAAACAAATTTAAAAAAAAAAATTTAACATAATAAAATGAGATTCGCATAAAATACAAAAAAAACCCATAAAAAACAAAAAATAATAAATAAAAATATATTTTTCTAAGTTACAATTTACATTATAACTATCTACTTATGGGCTTGATAAGTCTTTTTTTGCCTTTTTTTTATAGCTAAGTACTGTAAAGTGCATATATTAGTTTTAAAAACACAATTTTTACTTTTACAAAATGCAAACCTAAGAAATTAATAATAAAAAACTCTTTCAGTGTAATCTTTTTCCTTAATAAATCAGATAAGACATTTATAACAACATTGAATGTGGTAATTTTTAATGAAATGCATTAAAAGAACAACATTAATAAAAAAATAATAATCAAATTAAAAATATTACATTTATGGACATGAAAAGAAACTATTTAAATAAGTCAACACATTAACATGGGTAAATATGGTAACTGAAACGGTAAATAAAAACAAACTTACAAAGGAATAGGGGGAAGTTGGTAATGATCTAACTCAGAGCAGATTACATTTCTGAAACAAAATATTTTGGTAAGTAATAATCAAAATAAAATACATAAAAAAAAAAAAAAATTAAACTTTTATTAATTTCATAATCAGTATTAGTGTGTCAGTTTTCAGTGCAATAAATAAAAGGCATTTCATATGTTATAAATTTGCAATTAAAAGTAATGCAATTTTAAACATTAAGAATTCAAAAACACACAGATCTTCAAAAGAAAATTATCACTGGCATCACAACCATGCATGTAACTTAAAATTGCTACACACAATTATAACACAGAAGTTAGCTGATGTAATAGGCAAAGAACCTGTTAGGCTTGGCTACCACACAATTACAAATTACCACTATAACTCATGTCCCTGCCTTGATGCTAAAATACACAATTCAGATTCAAAATCTGGTGCTGAATATATTATTTAAGGACTAGAAGATAACTAGTACAGTTTGATACCGAGTAAAATTAATGATCAGGCCAGTTGCTTGTCATGTTTTTTTTTTTTTTTTTTTTTTTAAGTTACGGACAGTGAAATGGCAGAAACAGAATTTATACAGGTATTTTGGAATAGATATGCCTTGATTTAATATTATTCTTGATCTTATTCCTCACCTTGAGTGCCTCGAACATGACCTTTGTTGCGTTGCTGGAAAAAAAAGATAAAATATAAAAATTAGAATGATTACATACCAAATAACTTAATTACACTGTATTTTCTGGTATTTTATTACAACAGCTTAGGCTTAATAGCAGAGTACTAACACATACTAATTGAAAGTCGACAGTATTGTCATAATTGTTATAAATATTATTTCATAAATTCCACAATTAAGACATTTAGTTAAATATATTAGAAAACTTTTAGACATTTATTAAATTTATTCAGCATCATATAAATCACACATACTTCATATATTCTTATATTTAAGAGATGTGAAAATAAACATATAAGAAATAATTCATATATATAAAGTCAAGTAACGTTAATGTGATGAGCATCAACTACTTCTGATTTTAGATGCTAAATAATCAATTGAATGATTGAACCCCTGCCAAGGATAACAGCATTTCAGAAACTATAGAGTTTGTTGACTGTCCATGCACTGATATGTTGAAGGTATACCTTGCATGGTAAAATGACACAACAGAAAATAAGTGTCAAATATTAAAATCACTTTGATAGGGTTTATTTGTTCCAAGGGCACACCACCGTTGCAAGTTTCAACAACTACCAACTCAACTGCAGTCAGCATAACTTAATAATCTTGGGAACACTTTTAAGCACCTTATTGAGCTGCTCTCAGCCTGTATAGAATATGGTAGTTATCCTGGATATTAACAGATGGTCACAATGTTATTTGACTCTCGCATACTTTTCTAACACACTTAAAAAATATAGAATATATTATCAGTAGCATATAAAATCAATACTTATAAATAAAAAAAAATATTTAAACTGTCCCAATTCTGCATTTACATGGTTAATTTTATCTAGATATAGATTTATAAAAGATTTAAGTGCAATGTAATACAAAATAATAATTAGCAAGATAGTATATAAGATTAAGCTTCCTTTTTGCATTTTCCTTTCCTTAACATAAATATAATTTTTAGAATTCAATATTTTACTGCCTAATCAAAAACAAATTGCATATTAACTTTAATAAAGAGCTAAAAAATAATTTTTTCTCCCTACAAATGCTTTGAACCAAAACTTTTTCAATAAAATTAAAATAATTTTGTAAATCGTTCAAATTTCTTTTTAAATTTATTTTCAGTATGTAGTAAACAACATACATATTTATGTGAAAGTTCTAGACTAGTTCAATAAATTATTAAAATAAATTAAATAGTTTAACATTTTTTTTACATGATTTATTTCTAAATTTAATTAAAATGCAAAAATAGATATAAATAAACATATGATCTCAGTGTCAAAAAAGAATTTACTTCATCCAGTTCTCTTTTAGTTTTTTCTTCCAGATCTCTAATATCTTTCATTGTCATACCATGCCATCTATCCAGCCAACAAAATACTTGACGATGAAAGTTCAAGAAAATCCTTCTTTCTGTCTGTACAACATTAGAAAAGAATAGTATGAAATTATCAAGCAATTATTTGTCAATTTAAACACAAAATAAACATAAAATTCTGTTTTATCACTCAAGTTCAGTTAATATATTGGGTAAATTTTGTTATAAATTTGAATTATAAAAAATCTTTGTATTTTAAAAGAGTAAAACAAATTATTTAAAAAAGTAAAATTAATAGTCTTTTCAATTAACCTACAAGCAAAAGCATGAAGGGGAGGTGTTAAATTCTACAATTCTTTTATTTAAAATTCTACACTTTTCCCCAAAACTTTAAATAACACTTTTATATTTTCAGGGAGAGAAAGGGTTGTAATTACATAGAAATGAAAAATGTTATACATATGTATATGTGCAAATACTGTTAGTAAGTATTTCAAAAGTTAAGATTATATTGACTGGCGCATATAAGATTTAAAAAAAAAAAATGGCCAAGTTATGAGAAATCAAAAATATTTTTGTGAAGTGTAATAAATATTCTAACACATATCAGGAAAATGAGACTACTTAAATGATTTATCTACTCTTGCATGAATATTTATTATATAGAAACTCAATTTCTTTATTTAATTTTTAAATTGTTAGTTAAAATTAATTAAAACATACTAGACATAAAAACATTATATACTTCATTAATATTAAGCACTGAAATAAAATAAAAAAGGATATAAAAACAAATTTCCAAAAGAAAATGGATCCAGTAAAGAATGTAGTAGTTTCAAAAATATTATTTATTTCATAATGAATTTCTTCAGTAATTACAATAATAATATATTTCTTCTGTAACCTACTTTGCCTATTATTCGCACAATGTTATAAAATTTTTAATATAGTTTTGAATTCTAATTACAACTATAAAAAATTAGTACTAATTACCAAATAGTACCTTTTATATAAATTTGATGTAAAAAATTAAATATGTATGACTTGTAGTTGCAAATGACAGCATACTTTTCCTAGAAATTAAATCTGGACATTCATCAGTAACTAATTACACCATATAGTATAAAAGTTAACTAAATTACATTTGGATCAATGTGTTATTAATCAATTGCTGTACATTTTTGCACATTTAAGAATAACTATTATGCCTTTTTTTAAGACTGAAGTAATATTTAGAAGGAAAAAAAAAACCATTACAAATCTGAATGTAGAGAAATATAAATAATAATAAAAAAAAAAAATTCAACGCACAGACTAAAAGTGCCAATGCAACATTGGTAACCATATTTTAAATCATTATATAAATTGTTTATTTCTGTAAATTATCAAGGTTTTTTATTTAATTATATAAATTATTATTATATCATATTTAGGAAAAAAACTGTTTACATTATAAATTTAAAAAGGTATATAATTATTTAAAAATATTAGCAGTATTTAATGTAAATGTTAGATACAATTTTTAAGAAATTTGTGTAAGAAAACAGATATTTTCTAAATTCTGAAAATAAATACTATAAAATACTCAAGTATACATATATGTAAATATATTTTTAATTACACTTTAAAGAGTTTAGATACCTTTTGAATAAATGACTCCACTCGATTCTGTAATCCAAACCATTTAAATTCTACAGTCACTAATTTATAGGCACACATTACAGGAGTACAAGTTTTCTGAAGCAAAATATACAAAAATGAATAAACAAGGCCAAAATTGCATTTTATAATTGTTAAAAAATTATAATATTATGAATAAAATGTACTTGATCAGTTGTATAAATTGAGTAAATTATACACAGTTTTTGTTTTACAAGCTCATTGGATGAGCACAATGATGTTTGTACATTAAGAATAAAGAAAAAAAAAATGTGTCATTTGTGTCATACAGAATAAAGAGAAAAAAAATGAAACGAGTTCTTTTAAGGATTAAAGATTAATTTTTAGTTTTATAGTGAAAATATACATTAAACAAAAAAAAAAAAAAAAAAGAAGTTTAATTGTTTCATAACATGTCAAAATTTTTCTATATTTACTTATCCCCGAGATTCGATTGAACGAAAGTGATGAAATACATTACAAATAAATTTTAGTCAAGAAATAATCAACACTGTAAAGTCATACATATGAAAGTTTTCCCATTAAAATGTAAAAATGAATATTACCTGCCAATTTCCAACTAATGGACCTCTTCCAGTTTTTTCAGATTTGAATTTAGTAGGATCTTCAGTCTCTTTATAATCCTAAAAATAAAAATTATATTACTTTCAAAATAATTCATTGCAATGATTTTGTGTAATTTAAGGAATGCAACTAAATAATATGAACTAATAAATGGTTAATTAGAATTTTTTATAAAACTGAATGAATATTCCAAATCTATAAAAAAATTTCAAGAAACCTTAATTGGGAAAAAAAAACTTGAATGTCGTTCAATTCCTTATGTCAGTAACAATCTTTTAAAATTTTGATAATTTTAAATCTGGGGCATTTTCAATTGGCTATTCATTCTTAGGATATACAAAATAAGCTTTATCAATAATTCAAAATATTAAAGGAAAGTTTAATTAGAATTCATCATACATAAAATGTATCAATATATGAACAAAATTATAGAATTTTTCTCATTAATTTAAAAAATAAGTAAAGACCCAGAAGCATATTTAAACAATCAAAGTCATTTGAATAAAATATAACTTTATTTTCATTTTCTAACTAATATTACCCAAAGAGTTTGTTTATAATTATGAATATATATTTTTATAATTTGCAATAATAAATATATATATAAGAATATAAAAGAATAAATATAATAAAGAATAAGAAGAATAAAAGAATATAATTTGCAATATAAAGAAAAAAATGAAACAAGAGTTCTTTTTTTATTCAAACTGAATCCTGACTTTTAATGCTGATAAACATTGAATTAAAAGCGGAATATATATAAAAGCATGAAGCCCAAAAGCATTTTAACAGGACAGCAGATACACAGTAAGTGCAAAAGATGGCATCCCATAGACATATGAATGCACTATCTATTGACAGGTGCCCCAGGGAGGAAAAGTTAATAACATTTAACAAACATTTTTCCAACAAAATTTTTAATTAAATTAAACATTCAATGATTTTCTATGAAAATAAGTTTTCAGAAAAACTTAAAATGTAAAGAGAAAAATATCACTTACCCGATGTTCTACGGGATCATTGGCAATATCTATAAAAACTACCTCGCGTTGCTTAAGTTTCTCTGGAGGCAATTCATGAGCCTAAACAAAAAAAAAAAAATTTAAGCTTAATTTAAATTTTTAACAACTCAGTGTTATGTACATGTAAACATGTCAAAAAATAACATTATCAATTAATAGAATTTATTTTCTTAATAACTCAAGATTAAATTGGAAAATTAAGAAAATAAATTCTATTAATTAATAATATAAATAGTTTAACAAGACCTTTTCTTATAATAAAAAAAAACGGTACTTACGTATTAACGATACCTTGGCGACAGACTTAGCGGTTTTAAGTGTTGCCAATCTAACAGCTACAGATTTGGCGGTTTTTAAGTGGCGCCAATCTAACAGCTGCAGATTTGCTGAGTTTGACGCCATTTTTTAGTGCTACGAAAATGCGTATTTGGGATTTGCCAGAAACAGAACAAGATGCAATTTTATTTTTTCAGGAGCGAAATATTTTACCAAAACAACGAAAATTATTATTTTAAATGAAGTGTTTTATATATTTTATTATTTGGAACAAAAATTTTTTGAAAGCGTTTTGATTTTAAATGAAGTATTTTATATATTTTATTATTTGGAACAAAAATTTTAAGTGTAGATTGGCGCCACTTAAAAACTGCCAAATCTGTAGCTGCGGTTGGCGCGTGTGCTCTTTATTGGCGCAACTGTCGCCAAGGTATCGTTAATACATAAGTACCAGAAAAACATTTTAATACTTACATTAGCTTGATCACCAGCATCTGGACAGTGCATTGTTTCAATACTTATAAAAAAATTGTTTTTCATATAATCAGGATTCTAAAATGAAAATGCAAATAACTCCATCACATTTTATACCACAAAATAAAAAATACTTATTAAAGATAGCTTTATTAGCAAATAAAATTTATATTAAATCCAGCAAAATTAGATTTTTATTTTTATTTTATAGTAAATAATCAAAAGAATGAAATAAATCTCAGATAAACAACTTTTTAGTTATCTTTTAATTATTAATACTTTAATGCATGAATATTTTATAAATAAACATTTTAGTTTTTAACAGGTATAAATTAACTAGAAAATTTATAATTATGAATAAAATTAAATAGATTTAATAAAACTGAAATTTATTTAATTGTTATTGCATATAAATTTTAATACTTTAAGTAATTAGATTGCAAATGTTGATTAATTTTAAGTGATCATAGTAGAGTTAATTTTAAAAAGGTAGCTGATACTTACTGTTATAACTGCAAATTATTTTATCAGCACATGAAAAAGAAAGAAAATTTTTTTAAAAAATGTTTTTCACATATTTATTTTACAACAAGGAAACAATGAAAGAAGACAAATATAGGAATACCTTAAAAATTTTAAAATCCCCGATTCAATTTAAACTTAAAGAATTTTATATCTTTCCCAAAATGAATAAACAATATTGATATTTTTAATTTAGCCTTCTGAAATGATGTTTATTATTTATTTATACATTGTAAAACTACACTTACATGCTACAACTACAACAAAATACATTGCAAACACATATTATCTTTAAAATAAGTATATTCAATAAGGAAAGCAAAAACAATAAGAATGGAACATTTCAAAGCTTTTATTTACAATGAAATTGCAATTGACATGTTTTTAACAGATTTTTAAATATAATGCTTTCAATATAAATACAAACAATATAAGTTAATACATTTTTTGCTCGGTACTAAAATCTTTTCTGTAAAAGTTTTTTATTAATACATATTGTAAAAGCGGAGCCTGATGGCGAATCCCGGCTTGCCCATGGGTGTTTGTAGTGGCTCGGAATCCACTTTAAATTGTAGGTCCTAATAGGATCGTAGAGCGTTGCGTGGGCATTGTTTACGCAACGCCCGTGGCTTATCTTCAAGTGACACGCCCCCTGGGTAATGCAAAGTGAGTAATGCCTGTGCAGCATTTGCCTTAAGGCATCAAACACAATTGTCTAAGTGGTTGCCAGCTGCATTAGAACGAAAAAATATTGTAAAAGCCCAAGTAAAGTAAAATTACACATAACTGTAAGCCAAACACACCTGTTTTGCAATATGGATAAGCATTCCAAGCTTCCTCATGAATTTCCAGAGATCCCTTAGGAGCCAACAGTCGAATAAACGCAGGAACTTTACTAAAAAAAAAAAAAAAGGTATAATGATTTAGTCATTTATAATATAAGAATTTAAAATATCTCATATAATTAGTTGGCCACAAACAAACAATCACATTTCAAAAAAATTTTTTAATTGAAATGATTTAAAACTATACATTTACTTATATTTTTAAGTTTTTAAAGCTTATAGTAGATATTTTTAAACTGAAATTAAGACTACAACTTTTTGCTTTTAATTACATATTTAATCTTTTACTAATTATTCAATTTAATTATTAAATACAACAGAACATTATATAAAATAACAAAGTGTATTTGTGTATATATGTAAAGGTGAATTAAAAAAAAATTCTGAATGACAGCACTAGTCAAATAATGTCTGCATGATATCATGATCATTATATTTTATATGCACAAAGTCAATTGTGTATTATCAGCCTGTGTATGAAAGTAAATTATAATAGCAGCTTCAATACAAAATCTAACCAAACATACAAACTACAGAAAAGGACACAATGTTACAAAAATCTTAACAATTGTTTATTAATTATGGATCTAAACGAAGGAAAAATATAGCAATGCTGCAGTTAACTGAAAAGCCCACACAATTCACAATCTAAAATCAAAATTCATCACCTTCTGTAGTCTTGCACCCAACAAATTTTGCATTTTTCTTTCAAATAACGACATAGCTTGCTTCTTAATGTTCTTTCAACAATGATATGTCAAAACTAGTGTTGTAAAGGCTCAAACTTCTATATGAAGGAATTCCATTAACAATGTCTTATGTCTTACAAAATGTCTTATGATGTCAAAAATACTTGCAGATTGATTATGTAATATATTAATGAAATTTTGTTTATTTTTATAACTAAAAGTCTTTTTAATTTGAAATACTTTATATATGTATATAATGGATCATTCAAAAGACATTTGTCAACGTTTCTTTTTAATAAATCAAGAAATTATTTGGAATTTCTTTATTCCATATTATTTTTTCTACAATTGAAAGTGTGATTGCTTAAAATTTTATGATGTGAACAGAGCATAAAATAAATTAATATATATATGATAACAAAAACCACAATAACAATTCAAATATCAAAATTTTCAATAAGTTGTTACAATTTATAAAATAACTGAAGCTCATACATCATTCTTTGAATCATTAATTGTTTGTAGCCTGTTAGCATATATTTCCCTTTTCAGAAAACACCAAAAAACATACTCAATAATCAGTGACATTCGATTAATATATATTTATATAATATTACAATATATTTATATAACTGGAAATGAATCAAATAAAATATTACAGCACAAATATATCATACTATGCATACATCTATGCAATTTTAAGATAATAACACAAGTTTCTTGGATTTTTTTTTTTCCCCCCAACCAATCTTTGAATTGATAATAAATTTGTTAGTTATATATATATCCAAGAAAACCCATGTTATGTACACAGTTTTGTATTTAAAAGTCTTTTAAAAATGTGAAATATATTTCCTATAAACATTATAAATTAACTCTATTATAATACCTAAATGGCAATTATAATAAATGGCAGAAATAAATAAAATTCCATTTAAAATATAAATATGCCTTTAAATTCAAGTACCTAACTTTTAAAGTTGTAATATATAAAATGCGGTAAATGTTTTTTTCTTTACATGAAAATTTATTCATGCCCTTCAAAATATTATTTGTATACATACCTAGCTAAATGATAAATCTTATAAGTATATTGGCCTTTGTTAAATTTTCCTCCTAATAAAGGTACATTGTCAAAGGGTTCATTTTTAAGCACCTCAATACCTTCTCCGCCACCAGTTTCATTTTTACTTGCTTCAGCAACAGAGTAAAGCTGCCCCACTTGATACTTTAAAAAACAAAAAAAAACATGGACTAATGCAATAAATACTAATACTACAAACAGAAAATTTAATAATTTTAAAAAAAATTTATATTTAAAAAAACCTAGGTCAAACATTTAATTAGTGTGCAGACAAAAAAAAAAAAATGTACATCTATAAGTATTTGAAAAATTTCATTTAATTTATAAATCTTCACAATCTAGATTTATATACAGATAATTTAAAAGAATAAAAATCTATAACAATCAGTAATAAAATTTAAAATTTTTACAAGATACTTTAACTTACTTCTTCAACTGTAATTGGAAGAACCACACGACTGAAAAACAAAAAAATAAAATTAACATAAGAATGAATTAATTTCACAAAAGAAATCCAAAAAATTTAAAATGAATTAGTAACAAGTATTAAAATAAATTTTCAATAGCAATTTTTTAATACTTCTATTATGAAAAAATTAACATTCTATTCCATATAAAAATAAAATATTTCATTAAATTATTAAGGTATTAATGATAGATATAAAACTTGACATTTAAACTAATATATAAGCTTTTAAGTAGATTTTGCCTGCTTTTAATAAAATAAATAGCAAAATACTTATAAAAAGAAAAAAATGATCTACTTATATCATATGAAGTCTATTATACAATGATAATTCCTCAGTTTTCTCAGTGGAAGAATATAATCATTTTATAATTGAATAATTATTTTAACAGAATACACAATCTTTACAAAAATTAAACTGATTTGCATATTTAATTATACTGTTGGTATAAAACTTCTCATGTTATTATTTGATTAAAAAGCTATTTCAATTATCATTAAAAAAGAAATGCAAAATAATTGTTAAAATGGAAATATGATACAGAAGAAAAGTACTAACTTTATTTTTTTTTTTTATGCATTACTTAAAAAAAAAAAAAAAAAAAAAAAGAACATTGAATGAATAGACTTAAAACAATTTTAAAATTAAAATACAAATTATTTTGTGAAAAAAATAAAATTTACAATGAAATGCAAAAAAAAAAAAAGAAAATATTCCACTTATCAATAACATTTGATATGACCATGAATTAGTTATCACTTTCTATAACTTTTTTTTTTTATTTATAAAGATATGCATTGAATAAACATTCCAAATGTTATTTTTAAATAACGATAAAGATGATAAACAATTGAAATGCTTTGAACAGAACAGCTGTTACATTCTTAGATAATCATTATCAGTTTCAGTGATAAATTTTTAGATACATTTAACTTTTCTACTATAGATTTCAGTAATAAATTCCAGTATGATTATGAGTTGATAAAAATATTTATTTCTAAAAATTCTTCACCATAGCAAATAAACTATTTAAACTATTAGTTAAATTAATAACAAAATATTTTTGCAACAAAATTTATGAATTATTCTATGGATAAGTCAAAAAATTATGTTAATTGAATTAAAAAAAAGATTGATGTATCAATCTATTGAGTAACCTTATGCTTTTAGATATTACCTTGAATTAAATATGATTATTTTGGTAATATTTTTAATTAAATTTTGAAATATATTTATTAATTAATAATATTTTACCATTTTTCTGGGGAAAAAAAAAGAATTATTACAAATAATTTAAATTAAAAAACTATGAAGTATTGTATTTAGATCCTTTAAATGAAATATTATCTGCATTCACCTTAGTTAACATGAAAACCTTATATACTGAATTGTTTATTAATGTTTCATAAGAATAAATCATTTTAATTAAATATCAAATATTATTCAAATTTTATTTGAAGTAATATTTTGTAGCTGAAGGAATGCTATAAGAAACAATTTGTCACTTGTATTTTATAGCAGTATGTATGTATATACTTGTATATTGATAGCAGTATACTGCAAATCAAGCTACTTCAGAAAACAATTATACAATAAAGTGAGTGAATTAAGTCCTACCATATTACACTACTCTTCTTTATTATAATAATGTTAACATACAATTCCATCATAATATTTTTAATATTATTTGTATTATGCTTAATCTATTATAGACTGTAATGTATTTGTAAAACAGAAAGACTATTATTTTTCTCTCACTACTAAATAAAATAAGAAAAAAAAAAAAATATATACAATCACAAAAATTATAATCATAAATGCATATATACTTTCCAAAAATCATTGGATTCAAAACTCTTCAAAAATTTAGAGCTTGGTTATAATGTCTTTTGATAACAGTAGTAGATTAAAATTGTATATTAGATTTTTGACCTTCAAAAGCATGTTTAAATGTTTTCAATAGTTTTAATTTTGAAAGTGAATAAATACTATAGATAGCAATAGATAAACTTACAAGTATTGGATATAAGAACAAATATAAAAACACAAAATTATTATAATACACAAATTCTATTAAAGTGTTATTTAGTTTTAAAAATAGTCTGAAGATTTTTTTAACACAAAATAACTGACAGATTAAAAAAAAAAAAAAAAAAATCCATAATATTTTTTTTTTTTTTTTTTTTTATAACTAAATTGATACTCAAAATTTAAAAACTGAGTTACAAAAAAAAAAATTAAAACACAGAACAAGCAAATTTGAATTAAATTAAGTTATAGCAGAAATCCTCATAAAGAATAAATTATTTTAATAACATTAGTTATTTATAGAAATTTATATGATTAATATTATTTAAAATTTTATAAGTTATGAATTTATTTACAAAATATTCAACTGAACTTATTTTAAAACTTCAAATACAAATACTAAATCATCTGGAAAAAAAAAAAATGTGAAAATTTTTAGTATTAGTGATTACACAATAAGTATTGTAGTCTAGGATGAATTAAGTATTTAATTTAACATATTTGATAAAAATGTATAAAATGAAAATATAATAACTACAGCCTTTATTTCAAAGAATTTCATAAAATTGTATGGGGTTAAAAACATATAAAAATCTTATTTGCTCAAAAGGTACTTTTTTCTGCATAAATAAATTTTTAAAAATTTAACTTGTTTTTAATTTTATTTCATTTGCACAATTATATGTACTAATAAGGGCGAAATTTTTAATAAAGAGAGTACGTTTTTTTTTTTTTTTTTTTATTATTATTATTTTCACCTGCATATGAAATGATGCATATGGAAAAATTAGGTTAATAGAAAAATGGAAATCCAACTAACTGTATTATGAAAGAATAAAGTATTAAATAAAACTATATATAATCAAATAATATCATATAAAAATAACATCATTATTTTCGAATAATCCAATTCAGAACTATAAATGAAATCTTATTGCCTTTTACAAAAAAAAATTATGCATGTGATTAAACACTTTTGACATATCATTAAGATATAAAACAAATATTTAACATAAATAAAAATAAATATCAATATTACATTTTATAAAAAATATCTTTATATACAAAACGTTATTATAATGAAAAACAAAAGAAATATCTTTTAAACAAAAAATTAATTCACAGATAAATCAAGAAATTAAGCCCTGTGTAACAAATTTTTAGTATATAAAAAAAAAGAATAATAATTAAATTACATACAATTCTTTAATGATCATCTTTCTGTGCTTTTTGACACCAACTTTTCCCTTCACATGGGGCGGAGAAGTGACGTCAATGTTACTTTGCTGCAGTGCCAGTTTTCGGGAGCGAAGAATTACTTTCGAATATGTGAAATAAATGAACGCCAAGTTAAATAAGGAAGTGATAAAGTAAGGGATAACGTTTTCTAGATACGGTCCATTTCACACAACAAAAAACTTCCTGATTCGTGAAAATTATGCCATTTTTATACTAGGACTCAAATTTGATTAAAAGAAGGTCATTAATGATAAATTTTATTACAGTTAAATACATGAACAGAAAATAACCGCATAGCTAGAATCGAATCGAAACCAAGAAATTTTTATTTCGTTTTCATTCGACGAAATAATTACTTCTAATATCTTATAAAATGTTAATTTTTTAAATAATCATAATAAAGTTAACCAAAAATGATTGAAAAACAATCGCATAACTATTATTAAATAGAAATCAAAAATTTTTTATTTAAATTTCATTCAATGAAATAATTTCTAACATCTTATTAAATTTTTTGATTTTTTTAAATTTAAGTATCGCAAATGAATGTTATAAACAATTGTTGTAGAAATTTTCATTTATAAACTCCATGTTTAGACATAACTGAAATATTTTTCTTTACTTAAATCTATAATATTTTTATTTGTTTTAAGCAATTATAAATATATTCTACACTTTTTAAATGAAAACAAAAGTAATTTATTCCGTCTCTGGTTAATTTTTGCATCAAAAAAAAAGATAAAATGGTGAATAATTTTTCTTCTTTAAGTTTTGTTAAAATTAGTTTTTAACATTATTTTCAGTTAAAAATTAAAGTTGAATTTTAAAAAAAAATGATTATCGTTTTGAAGACAACTGTTAGATAATTCTCACTTTATATTTATAATTGTAAATGATATAGTATTTCAGAAGTTAGGATTAACTGGAAGAAGAAAAAAAAAAAAGTTTGTAAAAGGAGTCTTACTAATTATTGAACTTGAATTTGCTTTCAAATTTGATTCAACATTTATTCCTTAAGAAAGTTCTTATAAATGTAACTACTATCTTCTACTATCTATCTATCGTCTTTCTACGAACATATTATAAATACGTTCGAAGTGAGATGGAGTGGTGTAATGGATAGTGCATTGTAGCTAAGAGAGCTTAATTAAAGAATCAAAGAGCGATACCTAATCGAAATTGCCCGACTTTATGCAGAGAATGGGCATGATACATCTGCAGACTGATTTGCAGCAATTCATTCCCAGGAGAGAGGAATGTATATTCTTTGACAAGTACATAATAACAACCCATTCCTCAAATTTGACAGCAGATAAGCAGTGTTGTGGGAAGTTATATTGCATGAAATTAGTTTTTTGTACTAATGAAAACTACCTGTCACTCAAATCTGATAGAAGATATTCAATGTCATGGATAATGAGACTACGGATTACATCATGAGTTATCGCATCGTGATTGGTGATAGACCACGGCTAAGAAAATGTCTACTCCAATGAGAAGGGAGGAAGTTGACCCTCCCCTTCTTGGCAGACATTCTTAAAGGAGGTTTTTGGAGAAGAAAGAAGAGTTCTGCGACGAGTCGACAAAGAGAGTTGTTTTTCTCTGAAGTGACAGAACTGGATAGAGTTTCAACGTGTTTCCAAATTTATCCCCTTGTGGTTTTGTGTATCACGCCATGTGAAATTTAAGCTCTGCTGCAGACCACGTGTTTTGAGATTCGACGTAGACTCGAGAACACTGAAAACCTCCGACCTGGGAGTGAACTGTACTTGTGATTTAATCGTGCACGTATGATCAAATTTATATTTTTAATTTTCATTTCTTTGTATAATAACTCAGAGTTCTGTATTTATATTTATGTATAATGCTTTTAAATAAAAATTAAAGTGTTGCCATGATCCTAAAAGTGGCCCTCTTCTTGAAGCCGTTATAGATTTAGTATAGGCCGAGACTTTACAGGTTCAAGGAGAAGAGAGTAGAAAGTGCGAACTTGGCAGATGCCATTTCTGGGGGTGTTCGTTCAAAATTGCGAAAGCACAAATACACCCTTTCCTAAAACTGCAATCAGCTCAACTCAAAGCACAATGATATTATGTGGTGTAATAATATATCCCCATTCAAATCTTGAATTTCTACCATGATGATGTCTTCTTTCAAAATCTTTCAAATTAAGCTTTGTTTCGATTAATTTCTATGCATGCAATAGAAAATATTAACAGGTGTGCAAGAGAGCTAAAAACCTTCTAAAATAATGAAATAACTGGAAAAAAGATTCACGTAGGAATGCGATGTATATTCATTTTTTTTGAAGAAATAATTTCTGCAGGATAATTACAGAGAAAAGGAATGATGCTTCACTCATCAAATATCATAAGAATTTTTTGGCAGCTTTCCTTCAAATGATCTCGTTTTTACCATCGGATTATTTTTTGCAGGGTAAATTGTCAAAGTAGAAGAGGAAATAAAAGAAATTGGAAGCAAATATCGTCGAAAAAAAATTGGGGTAGTAGCAGTGTTAATACTAGCAATGTGTATAAATTGTACAATGACAAGTTAAATCCTGTTTTAATATAAAAATGACAGTAATTTTCAGCATATATTTTAGTAACTTCACATTGTCACTGCTTGATAATAACTTTGTTAAAATTAACACTGTATAAATAATGGATTCACTTTGATGTTCTGAATAATCCTTTCATTGTGGTTAAACCTCCAAATAATCTATAAACACATACTTAACCATAACATTAATACAAATAAACTATCTTCAAAGAATATGTTACAGTTGTTATCTACACTCAAGAGCCAAAACATTATGACCACCTGTCAATAACGAGTTGGCCCACCTTTGACGCTCAACACAGCTTCAACCTGCCTTGGCATGGATGCCACAAGTCCTTGGTAGATGGCCGGAGACAGATTGTACCTGATGTTTAAGCAACGGTCACGCAAATCCGAGATATTGCGAATTGGTGGTCTTTGAACTCTGAGCTACCGTCCCAGGGCATCCCAAATGTGTTCTATCAGATTGATATCCGGGGAGTTAGGCGGCCAAGACATTAACTGGAATTCAGCATCATGTTCCTGGAACCACTCCAACACAATTTTAGCCTCTCCAACACAATCGCCCTCTATCAAAGTCGCTTAGATCCAGCCTTTCCCATCACACACAGAAGTAAGTGAAAGAATGATTCTTCCAGACTCTCCAGCAGCAGTTAAATACCACTTCCACCTGATCACGTGCCTTCCACGTCATCCAGGCGAGTTCATTGCAAAATGTAGGGTGGTCATAATGTTTTGGCTCTTGAGTGTATTGTTTGCCAAACTTACGAAACAGCACTTTTGTCTATTCGAAACTTTTATAATATGAATGATGCTGCTAATATTTGCACACTAATAATTTTTCTACTGAATTGAGTGTTCATTGTACTAATCACAACAATAGATTTCCAATTTCAAACCCTTCTGTACAATTTTATATCTGTCTGGTTAAAAATTACATTGCTGCGTAAGATCTGCATGCCCTGATCTGCATCTGCAGGCCATTCGATGTTATCAACTTCAGTGATCCCTTTTAAAAGCTAAACTGACACGACAGCTATGCTTCATGGTCAGAATGAGGAAATTTGTGAACTCAATGATCAACAATGCCCACAGCTGTGCCAACTCAGTTCGAGGATAGTGAAAGTGTTACAGGGAACATGTTAAGTGAACCAACGCGTCTCCTTAGAACATTCTAAACACATTTAATTGGATTCAAGTCTAGTTTGGTTTGTCTCTCTACGGTCGTTTAGTGCACATTTTAAGCTAATTAGACCGAGTTTAACGTGGATTTCGAACCCGGATTAGATGATATGTAGATATTAAACCGCAAACCAATCTGTGACACTTCTTTCATGACACAACTCAAGGAACTTATCCTTGTCGCCACTTCACGAATACGGAAAAAATCCAGTTTTTGTCTCTCAAAATACCCATGCAATTTTCTTACGAATTGTTTCAATCATATTTCCTTTGAATAAATCATAAAATATTAAGAAATGATAGAATTATTACAATTCAATTGAAAGCATACAAATAATTCCTCTCTCTGGATAGCGTAAAATCTACCTTTTTTTTTTTTCTTTTGAGCAATGATATTGCTCACATCCAGCAATCGCTTAGTTTAGAAATACTTCCTATAAAGTCAATTTTTCTTGGAAAATAAATTTTTTTAGAAGAAAATTAATAAATTACTATTAATTACAATAAGATCTGGACATCACGCAATTTTCAGAAAACATATACTGATTATAAGTAAGTGTTATTTCAATTTATATTTCTTTTTAATTTTTCGTGTTGTCTATTAAAATATTTAGATGTATATAAACACTGGTGTCCAAAAGTTAAGCATAATTGATAATTATGTGAATAAAGAAGGAATGTAAATCAGAATGGCGGGAAACATGATATGCGAGTGTAAAATGGTTATAAAAATAGAAAGCAAATCAAAAGAACGATAATAATTAATTTTATTATCCAAAGTAGCAGTCTGAAAGAAAACTGAGCATAGCAAGGGTTCACACTTTAAAGAAAAATGAAAGAAAATGTTTAATAAAATACTGATGCTGCAGTTTAATAAGGCGTGTGGTCACCTCTGACAGCCATGCACGTTGCACAGCGATTTACCATACTTGCTATGAGATGATGAATGAGTTGTGGGCTCAAACGATTCCAAGCTTCTTGGAGAGCTCTCTTCAGTTCTGTAACGGAGCTTGGTGGGTTCGAAAGAGCTGCAATTTGTCTCCCGAGCATATCCCATACATGCTCGATAGGATTTAAATCAGGGAGTTCGCAGGCCACGACATGCGCTGGATGTTTTCCGTTTCAAGGAAGTCATCAACCAGCACCGATCGGTGAGATGGCGCATTATCATCCATGAATATGAAGTCAGGACCGACAGCACCTCAAAACAAGCGAACATAAGGCTCAAGAACTTCGTCTCTGTATCTTTGACCAGTCACAGACCCCGTGTCAAAGAAATGGAGGTCTGTGCGGCCGTCCATCATGATGCCTGCCCATACCATTACTCCCCTTGATGGAAAATTATGTCTTTCCGTTATGTTTCTTGGTTCAAAACGTGTTCCACGTTCTCTCCATATTGTTACCCGACGAGAATCACTACTCAGACTAAACCGGGACTCGTCATTGAACATCACATTGGCCCACTCTCCCACACTCCAATGTTGATGTTTCAAACTCCAGTTCAAACGAGCGCGTTTATGTGCAGACGTGAGGGGAATGCAAACTGCTGGTCTTCTGGTATACAGGCCAGCATGATTGAGTCTCCTGTAAACAGTTTGTCTCGAAATTCGTATTCCTGTGGCGACTGTGAGCGCCGAACCCAGTGCTCTGGCAGTACTGCCCCTCTGATGTCGCGCACTTATTACCAGATATCGGTCTTGGCTAGGGGTTGTGACTCTTGGTCGACCTAATACTGGTTGTCGGGTAACATCTCCCGTTCTTTGAAACCTCTGCCATAGTCTTGAGATCACAGACTGATCCACATTCAAAATTCGAGACGCTTCGGTTTGTGATCGTCCGGATTCCAGCATTCCAACGATTCTTCCTTTCGCAAACATGTCCAATTGGCGTCTTTGTGCCATCATTCACCTTGTTTGATGGTTAACAACGTTCCTTCGCACAGCAGTTGCACGAAACTTGTCTGAACTGCCTATGCTGCATGAATCGGTTTCTCTACGTTCCGACATGTGCAGGTGTTTCGCGCAGGCCGTAGTCGACTGAAAATTTTTGCATAAACCCAATGTTTCTTCTGCACCTAATTAATATCCGCAAGAATTTGAATAATTTTACGAATATTTACTCCATGTTTTTCACATTTTTACGATTTATGCTTAACTTTTGGACACCAGTGTATATGAATTATTAAAGCAGACATTCAAATTTTAATTTATAAGTATAGCAATTCCTTTATATACATGTTCACTTATATTAATATGTTCCTTTTAACTTTCTCTTGCATTAATATTTCCTTTTGAAATGATAACTTTAAATATGCATATCAGTTTAATGTTTCAAAATATTTTTTCATTCCTCGTTCATTAACTTACTCGGTCGATACTCTGTGCCGTACGGATAAAAATGTCTTCTGTCTAGCTAAATAAAAAAGTATTGCCTTTTGGCATTTCACCGATATTTGGTTGGATGTTAAAAATTAATTATTAATTAACTTTTGAAAACTAATTTTCATTCTTTTATATATCAGTGATTCCTAATGAGTCGTCTTTTCATTGGAATCAGTGTTTTAAACGTGATGTTATTTCACAATACATAAAAATAACGGTTCCATTTGATTGTAGAGCGTTGGGCTGACAACCCTACCCGTAAAAAGAAAAACATCTACTGTCTAGAAATCTGCCAGCGAGCAGACAGCCTTGGCCCAACATGGGCTGTTGCACCACTGATAATGACATAATAATAACGACAATTTAATTAAAAATTAATAACCACACACTCGCATGGTCGTTCTAACAAAGCTTAAAAAGCTCTAAAACAAAGCTTAAATTGATGAAAAAAATTGTCATTAGAAAAGATATGATCTCTTCTTTCAATTACAGAACTCTATTACAGCTGCTTACTCTCTATTACAGAGCACTCACGCAAATTATCATAGAAATCAAGCAGTTTATGTGTCGTTAATGGCACTGTGGCACCTCCAGCAACGCTGTTTTCAGGTCATGGTATGTGAAAGGAGAGTTGAAATTACTCACCATAGAGCGCCCCAGAATGTTTTGTAGGGTTTAGGTATGAAAATCTGGTTAGCTAATTCTACCGCCGAATAATTTCATAATAATTCTACCGCTGAGAGCTCATTTTCAGAAATTTATCGACCAGATGCCGATATGTGGACCCTCATTGTCGTCCGTTAAAATGAAATCATGACTGCAAGATCTCATCCTTATACTTTACATAAACGACTGTGTCTGATAAAGACGTTGGAGGTCTATGCGCTTATCCAATATGATGCCTGTCAAGACCAAACATCCACTGCCATAATGGCCTTTTTTCTCGGATGATGGAGTACAAGTAGCAGGTCGCTGGCTCTCTTCAGATGAACTACGCTGAGAATCATTGATTAGGCTGAATCAGGACTCATCAGTGAATAGAATGAACTGCCACCGATTTCTGGGCAAAATTGGTGTTCTCTGCGCCATACTGATCGAATTCTCCTGTATACAGGAATGAGTGGAGCAGAATAAGCAAATCTTCATGCGAAAAATTTATCTCGTGTAGGTTTTTTTGGATGCAGTAACAGCTGAATGTCAAGTTCCTGTAGCTGCATGAAAATAACGAGAGAACACTAAAAAATTGTTGAGCTACTGTTACACCTCGCACCAACAAAGAAATATCGGTCTGTTAATTAAATAATGAAAACAAAAATAATGTTGCTTTGTTTATCATCCAAGTTCATGGATCTTTTGAATGACGTCAGCTCTGGTCTGATTGAATAATTTTTTTCAGTCGGCATTGCAAAGTTAACAATAAAAACCAATGTGAAATTGAACGAACAAAAATTCTCCTTACAACATGAACGCATAACCCTATATATACTACATACTATATTTATTCCTCCTAAACTCACCCCTATGACATTCTAGCGGAGAATTCCTTGAATTGAAATACAGTGACCAAAAAGGATTGCCAGCGTATTTCGGGTTACAACATTAGCGACTTCGGTATGTCGCTCTACGGTCATCTTGTGCACACGAGGGCTAAACAGATGGGGACCTACAGCTTAAAAGCAGCGACTTCTTCGGGGATACAAGAATCTAGAACTAAACCGGAAATTTTTATTGGTAAAAAGGTAATGTAATTTTTTTCTTATTTACTAAAATATCAGGTAGTTGTAATTTATCGGTTAATATGTTTTATTTATTTTACATTTATGAACCGTATAACAGCGTAAAAAATACATCAAACATGAAAAATTCGCCAAACTCGAAAAATCATCAAATTGGTCATCAAAAAACCTAATTGGGTCATTTCTTAACAAATAATTGATTATATTTCGAAAATCTTTTTTTTTTTTTTTTTTATCTACTCTTTGTATTAGATGTAGCCCTACCAATTTTGGTGAAATTTGAACGTAAATTGATAATTTTAATTTAATATATATTTTATATATATATATATATATTAAATTAAAATTAAATTCTTCCTTTTAAATTAAATTAATTCCTTTTTAAATTATATATATATATATAATATAAAAGGAAATGGAAAACCTTTTACAAAAAATTTAAAAAAAAAAAGTTTTCATTTGAGTAATATATGGAAAAATAATCAGAAAAGAAACATTTAAACTGATATAAAATAATTTATGAAAGTAACATTAAATATTTGCAGAATAATTGTTTCAAATTATATGGTACAATCATATCTATTATATTTGAATCATATTTGAGCTGACTTAAGAGAAAAAAAAAAAAAAAGAAAATTTCAGCATTTTTGAATGATAAACTATCAACTTTCCGATAAAAAAAAAAAAAAAAATACACATGTGGAATTTGATACTATGTAATTAATGCAATTTATAATTGTGTTTTTTTACCAAAGGGAAAAAAATCATTTTTTGTTTTTAAACGTTTTTATTAACTGAATAAATAAAACAATATAAAATACTAGGATTCATATCAAATAATCTTTTGTTTTCCTTTAGACTTTACTTGTAATTTTATACTGCCAATTGTAGTTTTATCATCTTTTTGAGGAGAGTTCAAAGTATTGCCATTATATTCTACAGTTATATGAACAGTCTGACCTTTGTCAATTAATTGTTTTTCGTGTGCAGCAGCAAGGGGATTTATCACATCTCTCGACCTGTACAATGGACAAAAAAGAAATATGAGTAGAATTCTTAATACATACACATTATTATTATACATGCATATTTCAAAATAAATTATTTTAAGGATAATTTTGGAATATATCTATATATAGAGAGTGGCAGAAAAAAATGCATCAATACCCAAAAATTAAATAAATAAAGCATTTTGTACCGTTTACTCACTACATCATTAGCCAAAATTAATTTAATTTGTAGCACGATCGCCCCTTTTCTTTTGCATCATGCAGTCGTTGTAAAGTATTATATATATTAGAGCATGTTACATATTAGTTATACTGATAGAGCTTAAGAAAGAAAAAAATAAATTAATAGTTTAAAAAAAACTAAAAAACACTCTTTTAGAGTGAATCAAACTAAAAAGTAAAAAATAATTGTTAACACAAGAATAAAATGACTGACGAGAAAATTAATACCACTGTTCTAAAAGCGTGGGCTGATCGATATCAATCGTTATAATTTTCACTAGTTTCATTCCGAAATGCAGAGTTAGTTTAAAAATGCCATACAAAGCACCCCACGCTTTTAGAACAGCGACATTCATTTTCTCGTCAGTCATTTATTTTATGTTAACAATTATTTTTTACTTTTTAGTTTGATTAACTCTAAAAGCATGTTTTTTAGTGTTTTTAAACTATAATATTTAAATGTGGGTGAAACTAATATAAAAGCGTATTAAAAGAAACAACTGTTTTCGTTCTGAAAGATGTAAATATTTCTTTGCAGCTTAAATAGTGTGTATGAGGAGAAACAGATTTCCAGGAGGAAAAGTGATGCGCCGATCAAGATGACTTTTCAAAGGCTGTATGTTTTAATCACTCATCCTGGCGATCCTAATCATGATGAGATAATAAACTTATCAAAATATGTTATTGTCGTCGGTCCTTGATAAGTCTACAACGTTTTAATTAAATCGGATCGTTTAAAGTGGGGCAAAATCGAGCCGAAAGAGTCAGTTACATACAAACATACGGGTGAAACTAATAAAAGTGTATTAATAATGGCCAATTGTTTTTATGCAGAGAAATAATGACACTGTATGATCCATAGGCCCAGTTGACATCACAGAAAATAGTGAGAATTTGTTTTACTTAAAGAAGGGCTTTTATTGTGTAATTATTGGCAAAAGAATGCTATCAATCTATTGTTGCCAGGATGATTAAACTGAAGCCTGAAATGAATGACGTTGCCAGAAAAGCTGGATCAGCCATTAAGAGTAATTACGCCTTCTGAAGACCAACTCTGTAATAATAATTAAAGTTCCGAGAAAAAGTCTTTACTAACAAAAAAAAAAAAAAAAAATGATGCAGAAATGACATTCTAATTCTTTCAAAAATTCTATCTCCTTAGATTGGATGGCAAACAGTATGGTAAAAAGACAAAAAGTGAAGCATATCTCTTGCCTGTGAGATTCCCAGTAAGGCGGATGATCAGGGGCCGGACTTTGACGAAAAGAGGCCCTAGGTTATTCCAATTTATGAGGCCCTCTCACCTCCCATTTTTAAGTTTGTAAACTACTATTATGTTTGTTTATTATTCATATGTGTAGAATTTCTCCTTGTTTTTGATTCAGCGTTTTAGTGTTTACTGTTTTTAGTATAGTGCAATTCTAATTTTGCTAACAATTTGAATGTAGGCCCCTCTTGATCTTGAGACCCTAGGCTGAAGCCTAGTTAGCCTATAGGAAAATCCGACCCTGCAGATGATATGGTGAAACTTATCCAATTGAGAGATTGACAAACTTATTATTCTAACTGTGAATGCCTCAATTTACACTAACATTTTGGAGAAGCATTTAAGTCAATTTTTAGGGATCTGTTCAAAGGCAAAAATCCATTTTCAACAAGACCCAGCACCCTATCATACATTGAAATCAATAAGTAGAATAAAAATTAATAATATATAATTTTTGGGGCCATTTACAAGTTTCATATGTGAGAAAATCTAATGTCCAAGATTTAGACTGATAAGAGAAATTGTTCCAATTTTAACATTTGGAAATTGTTGGCACATATGTTTTCTTTGACATAAAGAAGTCAGTTATCGATGCTAAATTGTAAGAAAGCATTATAAAAGTTAAATCCATCAATTTGTCAATGGTTACATTCAGAAATTTATTTTTCCGTACTAGAACACTACACAGCCATTATTGCCACTTATGGAGGATTAGCAAACTATTGAATTCCTTTTGCATACAAACATATCAACTATCATTTAACATGACTGCAATGATGCAAGATTGATTGTTAACTGCTAATTTATGTTTCAATTACTCTGAGGACATTTCTCACATTTTGAAAAATATATTGCGTTTTTTGCTTTTTAGAATATATTCACAGCAATTAAATGTATATATTAATTCGTCCTATGGCAATTTATTCTTACAGATTAAGTCTTAACAGCATTTTTGCATAAAACATCACAAATCTTTTCACAGATGTTGCTTTTTTTTAAACAACCTTTCTCTCTCCATGCATATACACTGAAGTGACAAAAGTCATGGGATACCTCTTAATATCGTGTCGGCCCTCCTTTCGCCCGGCGAAGTGCAGCAACTCGACGTGGCATGGACTCAACAAGTCGTTGGAAGTCTTCTGCAGGAATATTGAGCCGTGCTGTCTCGATAGACGTCCATAATTGTGAAAGCGTTGATGGTGCAGGATTTTGGGCACGAACAGACCTCTCGATGATGTTCCATAAATGCTCGATGGGATTCATGTCGGGCGATCTAGGTGGCCAGATCATTCGTTGGAATTGTCCAGAATGTTCTTCAAGCCAATCGCGAACAGTTGTGGCCCGGTGACATGGCACATGGACATCCATAAAAATCCCATCGTTCTTTGGGTACATGAAGTCCATGAATGGCTGCAAGTGATCTCCAAGTAGCTGAACATAAGCATTTCCAGTCAATGTTCGGTCCAGTCGTACCAGAGGACCAAGTCCATGCCATGAAAAAACAGCCCACACCATTACGGAGCCACCACCAGCTTGAACAGTGCCTTGCTGACAGTTTGGGTCCATGGCTTCGTGGGGTCTGCGCCACACCGAACCCTACCATCAGCTCTTACCAACTGAAATCGTGACTCATCGGACCAGGCCACGGTTTTCCATTCATCTAGGGACCAACCGATATGCTCACGTGCCCACGAGAGTCGCTGCAAGCGATGTCGTTCTGTCAGTAAAGGCACTCGAGTCGGTCTTCTGCTGGAATAGCCCAAGAAAGCCAAATTTCTCCACACAGTTCTAACAGACAAGTCCCTTGTACGTCCCACATTGATTTTTGCGGTTATTTGACGCAGTGTTGCTTGTCTGTTAGAATTTACGACTCTTTGCAGACGTCGCCGATCTCGGTCGTTAAGTCCAGTCGGTCGACCACTGCGCTGTCCATGGTGGGATGTTATGCCTGCAATTTCATACTCTCGGCACACTCTTGACACAGTGGATCTGGGAATGTTGAATTACCTAACGATTTCCGAAATGGCATGACCCATGCGTCTAGCTCCAACTAACATTCCGCGTTCAAAGTATGTTAATTCCCGTCGTGCGGTCATCATCACGTCAAAACCTCTTCACATGAATAACTTGAACAGAAATGAAAGCTCTGCGAAAGCACTGCGCATTTATACCTGTTCTACGCGATGCTACTGTCATCTGAAAATTTGCATATTTCTATCCCATGACTTTTGTCACTTCTGTGTATAAACAACACAATACATTGATACAAAGACCATAGGAGAATTGATAAGGAATGAACTAGTTTATCCTTTGTCAATTCTCCTTTTATATATGTTGTGATCGTTATATATATAAAAACTAGACACCAGGACTTCATTTCCACCACATTTGGAGCAGACATATACTTACAATTACAAAAGTATTTCAAATAAGGTTAGCATTCATAATTTAGCATTTTTATGTTTAAAAAATCAATATTGGTGATAGTACAAAATCTAACTTTCACCGGTCCTTATAATTATATTTAGTAAAACTTTTACACTCCTCCTAACAAAAAGTTTCATTTCTACGTGACAAAAAAATTTGGAAATTTTTCAGCCTTCATTGGAGGATTAGTTATAAAATTAATTAAAACAATTCATTATAAGACATTGAGTCAGGAAAAAAAAAGTCCTTTAATTGCGAGCGGCCTGAAGGCCAATTGGCTAGTGGCATGAATGTTTGTTAGTGATTCGGAATCCACTTTAAACTGTCGGTCCCGGTCTGTTTAGCCTAAATTGTGCACAAGATGACCGTAGAGCGACAAACCAAACCTTTAATGGCGAAAGCAGGGACCATAACGATCAAAGTAAAGCGGACATAATCGATGCACAAAAAATAGCTTCACTAATCCACCGATGACGAAACACGGACGTTTTGGAAATCTTATTCAGAAATGGAACAAGGTTACCAAAAAATGTCAAATGTACACCATCATCGAGTTATGTAGAATCGATACCTTGAAAATATAAAAATCCTACAGAACAGGATAAATTGTTGAAATACCATGGTCTGTTTATTTCTTTACGGGGCCTTGAATTGGCCGAGTGGTTAGCGCTCTGGCGCTCGGTACCACAGGTTTCGGGTTCGAGTCCCTGCGATGCCATGGATGTTTGTAGTGGTTCGGAATCCATTTTAAACCGTAGGTCCCGGTCTAACAGGATCGTAGAGTGTTGCGAGGGTATTGTAACTCCGCGTCCGTAGCAAGTTACACGCTCCTCCTGTGTGCTAAGTGAGTAACGTCGATGCAGCACTTGCCTTAAGGCATCAAAGACAATTGTCTAAGTGCTGTCAGCTGCATTACAACAAATTAAAAAAATATTTCTTTATTGCTGTTATTTCAAACAATTTTTTCCTCCAAGATGGGAAAATTACGTTCATTAGCTAATTATAAATAACTTAGAATTCTTTTACTATGTCTATTGCTTGACGTTAGCAAGTAATATATTTTAATTTATGACATAAAAATGAATGCGTGTGTGTTCAAATGCAACTACAAATCTATAACACTTAGAAATATCTTTTTTTTAATTTATTATTTTTCTATATTGCACATAACGACGAAAAAAATAACCCGAATTAATTTTCTAATTAAATTAAAATTGTATTTTTCCAACGTAAAACTGCGCTTTTAAAAAATTTTCACGAATCATTGTTTGTACGTTTGAAATTGCTTTTTACAATCAAATTTGGGGCCTGACGGTTGAGTGATTAGCGCTCTGGCGCCCCAGGTTTCGGGTTTGAGTCCCGGCCGTGCCATGGATGTTTGTTGTAGTTCGGAATCCACTTTAAACTGTAGTCCCCGGTCTAATAGGATCGTAGAACATTGTGGGGGTAGTGTTACTCGCGTTTATAGCATATCTTCAAACTACACGTGCCCCCACTGGAAAGTGCTACATGAATAACAACGGTGCAGACCTTGCTTATGGCATAAAGATAAACTGTCTCTGTATTGCCAGCTGGATTAAAACAACTATAACAATCAAATTCACCTTTAAAAAAATTAAGCATTCTAAAACTACATTACATTTTTAAACCAATTATTTATTTGTAAAAAATAATTTGTGTTTGTTTTTAGAAATTCTTATATTATTTTTTTAATATTGTCCTAATTGAAAAGAGGAAATTCTAATTAATTCTTTTTTAATTAAATAGAAAATGTGACTTTCATTGTATAACAATGTATTAAAATGTCATAACAAGCCTTGTTGTAACACTTTAAAAAAATTATAAAATCGAAAATGAAATAAAAATTATAAAATCGAAAATAAAATAAAAATTATAAAAAGAATTACGGTTCTGAGATCGGCCTTTTTTTTATATGAGGACATTGTTTACATTTTTACCTTTCAGATTCACCCATTGGCTCCCACCGTTCAGCCTAATCCCTAGTGTGTTGGTAAACAAGTTTGTTTACGTTTTTCTACAGTATTACGGCATCGACAACTGGTCCCTCATTGTACCGAATTTAAAACTTAACTTCTTTTATTGTGTATTCTACTTTTTATCAATAGTATTTTTAAATTTTGAGTACCACTTTAATTTGAATTTTTAGAAACTTTTATATTTAATCTACTAACATTAATTAAGCAGCCATTATAATTCAAAGCATATTTATTAATTAAGATGAGGAGGTTTAAGGGGTATTTCCCCCTGTTGGTACTCCGTAAACGGTATGCCCGTTGCCAGATATGAAGTTATTCACAAAGAATGTCAACAGAATACAAGAGCAGCTTCGAGAGTTTATGATGAGCGTTTTCCGACGGATCGACGTCCATCGCATCGCGCGACAGCTCTCTAGGACACCGACGGTTCTCTTCGTGACCCAAATCGAAGAGACGGGCAAGATTGGGCATTCGAGTGACACAGGAACAAGTGCAGAGACAGGGCCGGATTTAGATGAAAAGAGGCCCTAGGCTATTCCACTTATGAGGCCCTCCCATTTTTAAGTTTGCAAATTACACGAGAGATAATAAAATATATCTTTACTGTGATATACACTCAAGAGCCAAAACATTATGACCACCTGTCAATAACGAGTTGGCCCACCTTTGGCGCGCAACACAGCTTCAACCCGCCTTGGCATGGATTAATACCACCACTTAATACCAGTTAAATACCACTTCCACCTGATCACGTGCCTTCCACGTCATCCAGGCGAGTTTATTGCAAAATGTAGGGGTGGTCATAATGCTTTGGCTCTTGAGTGTATATCAATATGCTAAATGAACATGTTGTGAGTGGTACTACTCTTTTATAAAAAATGTGGCACTAATAAATAAAAAAAAAAAAAGTGGAGAATACTTATTTGGACATTTATTCTCAGCACCCTATAGAGTACTTGTAACAATAACTAATCAAACATGACACACAACATTTACAAAGAAACAAAATTCAAATAATAAAAATCTTTGACTACGAAAATAAAATAGGCAATAAAAATTATCCTATATTCTATCAAATTGTTGTTGTTGTGTCCCTCATGGAAGGAGGGGAGAGGGCAGCAGCTTCTGTTCTGATGGAGCACCCGTAGGTAGAAGTACGACTTCTGCTCCGTGATGCTCTTTACAGTCATAGGAGACCGGGACCTATGCCTGAAAGTGGATTCCGAACCACTACAAACATCCATGGCACCGCCGGGACTCGAACCCGAAACCTGTGGCTCCGAGCGCTAGACACTCGGCCATTCAGGCCCATTCTATTAAATTAAATTAAATATATTCAATACATTGAAGATTAAAGCAAATTCAATGTTTGTTTATTAGTCATATGTGTAGAATTTCTCCTTATTTTCGATGCAGTGTTTTAGTGTTGACTGTTTTTAGAACGGGATATAATTATAATTTTGCTAACAATTTGAATGTAGGCCCCTCTTGATCTTGAGGCCCTGGACTGAAACCTAGTTAGCCTATAGGAAAATCCGGCCCTGTGCAGAGATACATACACCAATATATCTGGTGATTATGAGATGCGTATGGTGCGCATCCGCACTATCCACTACTGCTGCAAACAGCGGTGCTGGGTGACTAAGTACGTAGATTTGACTTCTGCAATTTCATACTTAACACTTTGAGCAACATTCCATCGTTGTTTTGAGACATACTGTGCATACACTCAAGAATCAAAACATTATGACCACCTGTCAATAACGAGTTGGCCCACCTTTGGCGCGCAACACAGCTTCAACCCGCCTTGACATGGATTAATACCACCACTTAATACCAGTTAAATACCACTTCCACCTGATCACGTGCCTTCCACGTCATCCAGGCGAGTTCATTGCAAAATGTAGGGGGTCATAATGTTTTGGCTCTTGAGTGTAGATGAGTCCCAATGCACTACAAGCCCGACAAGTATTAGTTCTTCAATTTCGTTGACATTGTCATCAGTTATTTCCTACTGAGCCATAACTCTTCATTCATCTCTGGTATCCATTTTCATCTGCGCCAAGCAGTTGATTCCATCAATTAAAAATAGTTGCAGCTCTCAGCGTCAAGCTCACTCTTCCAATTCTTTAAGCAACATCCTTTACAATGATGCGTTTTGATTATTCCAATCTTTTCGATTAATAAGACTTTTTTAATCGGATGTGATAAGGTAAAACGGTTTGGGTTGCGGTGACGGTTTGCTTATCCATATTATCTAAACAGAACACAATAATGTAATAAATATACATTGCAAAACATCGATCAGTTTTTAGTTTATTTTTTTTTTTAGCCAAGGACAGCATTTAGGAACTTCAATCCATGCTTTTGAAATGCTGTTCTTTTGGTTATTGCGAATCAATGTTTTAAATCTAAAAAATTGAAAATTTGCCACTCAATATTAATCTTTGAAATATTCAAATTCGACCTCAAGTCATATATATATATATATATAGTAAGTTGACCTATAGTATATATATAGTCTTCTTTACAGGCTATTACAAATCTTTAATCACTAATTCAAATTTATAATAGATAAATTTTGCAGACATAACTATAATAATAAAAAAAAAAAAAAAGTTGCAAAATTTTATCAATTTTTTTTTTTTTTTTATCTCTATATGAAACGGAATTAATACAAAATTACACTGTACACTGTATTAATACAAAATTACTCTGTACTATTAGCCTTTTGTATTAGCATATTTTTCTTATAGATTTTCAACTAACAATTTTCAAATTTAACCTCAGTTTTTTTTTTTTTTACAAGAAATATTGTAAATTTTAGCAAATTACATGTGTTAATATTTACATTTGCTTAAATAAAAAAAGTTCTTAATGAATTAAATGATCTTATTAGTACAATATAGCTACTAATTGAATAAACCCAAAAAACAAAATATTTCCATAAAAATGTATTCATGTATGTCTTGTTTCCTTTCAAATAAATGAACATGCCATCAATAATCGTGCGACTAAGCCAAGAAAATTCGATTTTTGAGAGCGAATCCCGTTCCGCCCATAGACAGTCGAAAAAGTTTCTTTTCCTGCATTGCAGCCGGATCAAAAGAAAAAGCGCGGGTAAATATGAATAAATTCGGAAAATCATATGAAGGATAAACTTCTCTATATTTTTAAAGGTTGCCAAGAGGAAGGAATGAGGCACCAGCCAGCAAAAATTAACAGTTTTAAGGTAATGAAAAACATTAAAAGCCATTAGAGAACCATGTCAAATTTTTTTTTGAGTTTTAAAACCTTAGTTAGTTGTTGTTGTCGTGTCCCTCACGGAAGGAGTAGAGAGGGGTGCAGCTTCTGTTCTGATGGAGCACCCGTAGGTAGAACTCTGACTTCTGCTCCATAACGCTCTTACAGTCATAAGAGACCGGGACCTAAGGCTTAAAAAGTGGATTCCGAACCACTACAAACATCCATGGCACCTCCGGGATTCGAACCCGAAACCTGTGGCACCGAGCGCTAGACACTCGGACATTCAGGTCCCAAATGTGTGAATGCCAACGGCACGCGGCGTTCCCAGGTGGTCACCCACCCAAGTACTGACCGCGCCAATGATGCTTGACTTCGGTGATCTAACGAGAACCGGTATATTCAGCATGGTATGGCCGTTGGCACCTTAATTAGTTTTTAATAAATATAAAATCGAAACCTTTACATTATTAACGATTTCCTTTTATGGTGACAATTCTCTTTAATTTTATAAAGCAGCAGTAATTCATGTTCACTCATGCTTCTCTTCCTCCAAACCCATCAGAATAATGCCAATTTTTTCCAAGCATTTTTTCCTTTGCACAAGAAAAGAAATTTTTCACTGGGTGCAAAAACGATTTGTCTCGGTGTCATCCAGTTTTGAAGTCCGGATTTTTGGGGTACACTGTCAAATGATTAACAAAGGGCTGGAAAAGTTCAGCCATTCCTCATATTATAAAGGAAATTTCGCTTTTCTCAAATATTTAGTAGTTTTGAAGGCGGGGCCTGATGGCCAGCGCTCTGGCCCACGGTACCACAGGTATCGGTTCGAATCCCGGCGGTGCCATGGATGTTTGTAGTGGTTCGGAATCCTCTTTAAGCTGTAGGTCCCAGTCTCATATGACCGTAGATCGTCACAGTGTCAAATCAGACTTCTTCTCTCCGACATCATTCTCAAACTGTAAAGGGGCAACTTAAATCTAAGCACAGTGATGTGGGTGTTAGAAGTAGTAGTAGTTTTGAAAGGGGTCGATGCTTGAAAAATCATGCTTTAGATGGCACCACAAAAACAGCCATTCTATAAAAAGGACTAATTAACAGAAAAATAATTGCAAGGGAAAAATTATTTTAGTGAAAAATTAAAAGGAATGTGGAACTTCCATAGACGTTTTGTTAATGATAAAAGCAGAAATTTCAAACAAGCAAAATTTGTTACGTTATAATGTAAGCTATATGTGTCTAAAATACACTGATAATTAGAAATTCATAAAAATCCATATAAAAAAGGAAATAGGCTACATTTTACCGGTTTTATACACTTGTTTTCAAAATTGATGAATCAAAATGCATCTAGAAGGCTAATAACAATGGAATGACAACTTGGCCTCATCTTATTTCCTCTATAATGAAGAATACACGGAATTCCCAAATTTTTGTGATTGTAACCAGGGAATTCGGAGCCTAGTATTTTAAAAAATACAATCCTATGAACAACCAAACGACAAGGCCGTCGTCCATGTGTCTATCTTCTGAATGCAACACCCTGACGACAGATTATATATTCTTTATGCATACTATAAAAAAAAATTTAAGTATATGTGGTTGATAATTTGGTTGTTTAATTAATTTGTGGCCCATAATTTGGCACTTTTTCTTATGCCTTGCTCTGGAAATTTTATTTGAAATTTAATTTTTCCAGTTTTCTTCAGAAATTCTTTGACTTGCCTAGTTTTTCCTGATATTTCATCAAATTCCGTTTATCAAATTGAGTGGCCACCTTGTACCCCGCTATGCTCCAAAGTGTCCAAGACTTAGCACAATCATTCAATTGTAACTTTCTCGTTGACAATGTCTATCTCGTTCCTTTCGATTTCAAAACTTTTGTGTTTTATTAATGGGGAAATTGCGACAGCATTTTGTGTGTCAGTATTACTATAGATGTACACATCACTTATGGTCGGGGAACCTTCTTTCGTCGTTAAAAGAGCGTTTTATCTCGCTTTCAATCTTGAATCGTTTTAACCAATTTTATAATTGAACCCACAATAAAAGTCAAAAAAATCCCAAACATTGACTTTAAATATCTTGTGCCATTTTTGTCACACAGAAGTGAAACATTTTTTATTGCATTTGTTAGGATGAGATTGAAGTTTTACCAAATAGAAATACAAGAATTGGGGAACTGAAGATAGTAGGAAGATTGTATTATCACCAATGTTAATTTTTAAATAAGAAAATGCCAAATCAGAAATGCTAATCTCATTTAAAATACTCTTGTAGTTGGAATTATATGTCTAAGACTTATGGTAGCCGAAATAAAGATAGGGTATCAATATTATATTGCACCCTGTGTGTGTATATATATATATATATATATATATATAAATAAAGGTCCAAAAATTTTATTTAATAATTTTTTAAAAACAAAAAAAAACATAATTATTTTATTATTTTTAAAACAAATTACTGTATTTTGTTAAGAAAAGTAATAAAATAATGAAAATTGCTTTAAAAAAATGGAAAAGTGTGTCTCCAAAGGGCTGAAACAAATAACTATATAGAAAATTGAAATAATTATATATGAATTATAATTTTTTTTTAAATTTATAATAGAATATTACTATTGTAATATTCCGATTGTTTTAGATATAATTTAGTATGATTGATAAAGACACATATAACAAATACTTATATAATTTTTTTAAATAATAATGTATTAATTAGTTTTATATAAATTATTTAAAAAATTATAATTGACAAATACTATTTGTTTTAATTATTTTTTGTAATATAATTTAGCACGGTTGTTAAAAAAGGTAAACATTTTATTAAAATACTTCTTGTTTTAAGTTAAAATAAATATATAACAATGCACTTTAATTTTAGTTAAAAAATTCTTTTTAAAATAACAAAAGAAGTTATGCTGTTGTAAAAATAATTCCTATGCATTCTTATTTTTGTATGCATTCTTATTTTGTATATAACTACAAATAATAATTTAAATAAAAGTATTTCAATTTATAACTTTTATCTAAAAAAATTTATAATATTTTTCCTAATAATTTAGCTATAAATTTATATTGGGAAAAAGAAAGATTTCAATAGTTACCTCATGTTTTATAGAGCGAGCCCCGTAGTGAACATCATAACCTTCACAGACAGTTTCAAGCAACACTGTATCCCAAGTAAGAATAATGTTGTGTCTTTTCTTGGCCTAAAATAAAAATTTAATATTTAAATTTTTAAATAAAAAAAAAAAACTATTTAAAATCACAAAAGTAGTTACATTACCTTAACTGCCCAATGCTCAAGTTCCATTTGTACTAGTTTCAGGAGTTCTGATTTGCTAAATGGCAAGAAATAAATTATTTCAGTGATTCTACCCAAGAATTCATCTCTTCTAAAGTGCCTCTGTAAAAGAATACTTTAATAAACTTTTGTATACTCATTTTTAATGATTATTCCTGATACAGATCTCGAAAATTTTTCATACATTTTTTTTTTTTTACAATTCATACATTTTCAAATACATTTTTAAATTCATTTTTCATAGGAAATTAAGCAGTGCATATAATTTTAATGTAGTAAACTTTTCTTTGTACAATTAGTTTTTTACTAATGACTTAATGCATTTATTGTATATACTGTATGTATACATATATTGTATAATTTAGGATAAGATATACTGTAATAACAGGATAAGATATACTGTATAATTTTTACTTGTGTTTAAATTTTTCTGTTTCAGAAATGTTCCAAGTTATTTTTGTATACATTAATGTTAAAATGTATAAATCCATTATTTCATAAAATAATGGATCAAATCAGTTAAAAAGTGTGTAGTAAATCAATAATTCCCCACTTAAACTAATTATTTTATGAAGTAACTAATATTTTACAAATTTAACAAATGATAAAAAATAATAAAATAAACAATTTGATTGAATTGCACAACACATGAAATATTATTTATACAATGACACAATAAAATCGAGTTATTAGAAAAATGATTTACAAAATGGCATTTGGATTTAAATATAACATTATTTCTAAAACAAATGCATATTTTGTTGATACACCGTGCTTTACATGAATACTTGACCGATATCTAAACTTTGAGCTTTTGTAAGAGATAATATATTAATATGTAACTATTATATCTGGCACATCTATTTTAATTAGTTTTGTTAACAGGTGGTGAAGTGGGATCAAGAATATAATGGCTTTACAAAGACATTTCTTGCTCCCAAAAGAAAATATTCTGTGGATATTTTCATGATAGCTACTAAAACAAATTTGGCATCATCCTCCCTGTATCAAATTCAAGTATTGAAATAAAGGCTTGAAAATGAGGTTTACCTGACATTAATTTTATATTTAAAGCTTGAATTTCAAACACTAACCAGAGTTTCATATTTCTGTCAGAAAACAGCTGCGGAACCAAACATAGTTTCCTAAGGAAATCTTTTAATATCAGAGTGAAATGCTATATTTTTCATCAGTTGAATGAATTTTAGCCTGTTGTTACTCTTGTAAATAAACTAGTTGTCTTGCAAACATATCTTCAACAAGTTTTTCTATGTCATGATTAGCTTTCTCAACACTACCTTGGTTAAGGCAATTTCTTGGTTTATGCCATATATGATTTTGAACTATGATCAGGTTACTTTTAAATCTTCAATAAATCTAAAATTTAACTGAATTTATAAATGAATTTGACTCACAAAATTCTGCTTCATTGCCCGACTGTTATATGCATGGGTTCCAAACAACTGAATATATCAAACAATTATGCTACAAGTTCTGTTCTCTGAAGAAAAACAACAAAGTAAGAATGTCTTCATAAACTAAAATAAATTTAAAGTTTCCATCAAGATGGGATTGAAAATCTATGAGGTCTATGTAACATCTTGATTTCATGTATAAAAGAAAACCATAGGTTTAACAATGGTAGCTTGCTGGTCTGTTTTTCATTCTTGTCAACAAGGCAGTCACAAAAAATTACAAGAAAACCTTAGTAATAATAACCTTTTAAGTAATATTTCTATAATGACAATTCAATTCTTTTATCATTTGATCTTTGCCACCATGCCCAATACATAAGTTTCATAAAAAATGTCAAAAAAGAATCCCTTCAGCAATAAACACTACAACTGGATTTATATCCGTCACCAAGATAATTTTTTTTTTTTACAGCATTTAATTTATCATTAAATGTTTTGAAAATTTATATTTTAAGCTAAAAAATTTAATTAAATTAATTATAAAATTTGAGAAAACAACTCAAATAATGTTTCTAAAAACATTGCATTGAGATTGCTAAAAATAAATTTTAAAAAAATCATTTTTAAAGCTTCAAAACATTGAAAAAAACAAATATCAAATCTTTTTGTTGAATATATGAGCTAATTTATTTAACAAAAGATTTGATAAAATTTTTATAAAAGCTGGTATGAAAATTGAGCACTTTTATACAGATTATAATGCTGTTTTGCCTGTTTTTAAATTATTAATTTGTTATGAAAGGAATCATTGATACACTCATTATAAAATTTTGTAATAATACTTTTTTTAAATCATACTTTGAGTATAGGATGCACTACATTCTCTTTAAAAGTCTTCGATATTGTGATTTTTTCAACCATTTCTGAATCACCTAAATTTAACAAAAAATAGATAATTTTTAGAATGATAAAAAAATTAGTAATTATTTTTCCAAGAAAAATTTAAAATATTTCTAAAGTAATTTAATTGCCTTTGACCATATAAATAAAAAATGACAACCTTACATGGAAGAAATATATGTTATTATAACAACTACTAATTACATTTTATTCACTTATTGCACTTGAATAATAATAATAGACAATACATTTAGATTTTCAGACAACAAATTTGGTAACATTTATTATAACAGACTATATATATACACCAACAGGTTATAAAAATATATACAGAAATTTCTTTAACATTTATTATACAAAAATGAAATTTTAAAAATTGCTCTGCGATAACTTTTATTGCTATTTAAACACTCGAAGAGTCAAAATATTTTATAAAAGTATATTATTTTATTTTTATGCTACACAACGTTATATTCAAGATACAATGCAGAATTAGCATGAAGAATCAAATCAAAAGAGTAATAAAAATATATTAGCCATATATGATATTTAAAAGGCATAAAAAATATAATTTATTTTCAGAAATCTGAACAATTATGTATTGAAATATTATATACATAATAAAAAAAAAAAGTAATACAAAAAAGGAGACAGCATATTTTTATGTAACCTGAATGTAGATAAAACTTGAAATTTGCTGCTCTTCAACAACATTATTATTTGTGATGTTCACAAAATCAATTAATAAATTAAATCATTAGCCAAAAAATTATCAATATTTTTAAATCAGTAATATACCTTACAGAAAAACAATCTCTAGTAAATTTTAATCAATACATGCAATCATCAAAATCATAATTTCAACTAATTTTATCATTAGTTACAATAAAATATAAATCACATATTACCAATATTATTGCTATATCTTTGGGAAGCTAATTCAGCAACTTCCGCTCTCAGTTGTAATGCATGTCTTGCAATTTCCTCACTTGCCAAGTTTGATGTCATAATAAATATGGCATCTTTACACTCTATAGTTTTACCTTGGCCATCTGTTAATCTACCCTGCAAATAATTTTTTAGATACTTTAATAACAGTCAATGTTTTTCAAAGACAACACATATTTTAATAAAAAAAGATATTTATAAAATCTAACTTGATATTGTAATTTATCAAGAAAAGTTTTTTTTTTTAAATTTTAATTACAATCCATTTTTAATCGTATCATTGGAAAAAGATATTTATTAAGAAAATTTGTATATAATAATATTAGTGAATTTTTTTTTATTGTGCTTATTTAAATACAATTAAAATTTATGTGTTGGTACAGTAGAAAATTTAAAAAATAATAATTATAAACATCTCATATGATTAAAATTTCAGGTAATACAAAATAGTTCATATTGTACAGTTATAATGAATTTAATTCTTGAGTAAATTTACTTCATCAAATAACTGTAAAAGGACTGTTAAAACATCTGGGTGTGCTTTGTCCACTTCATCAAACAACACAACAGCATTAGGACAAGCTTTCAATTGCTTGGTTAGTTGACCACCATCATCATGACCAACATAGCCTGGAGGAGAACCAATCAGCTTCGCAACCTTATTAAAGAACAAGATTAAAAATCTTAAAATAGAGAAATTATTTTACTTACATTTTAAACACTAAATAACAGCATTTATGATAAAAATTATGATGATTCACAGTATTAGGATGATTGATTATTCTTATCAAAAATAAATAACTCAGCTAATTAATTTATTATGTATATGCAAATGTACCAGTCAAAATATATTCATCATATAGTTTATTATTATGTCACTAAAATTAAAAAAGCCTATAGTATTTTGTGTGTGTGTGTGTGCATTCAACTTGCAAGATTATTTAAAAAGTCTTACTTGGAAATATTACAATAAGAATTGAATAATAGCAATATGAATAAAAGAAGAAAAATCAATAATTTTATTTAAAAACAATTTTTAATAACATTCTGTTTTATAAGAATTATTAAACACATTTGTAAAGTAAATGTTTGAAATAGTTTTAATGTTTTCTTTCCCTGAATTTCTATTAATTTAAAATACTTAAATAAAAAATGCAAAGCAAGCAAACTAGAACATAAATATCTCATTGAAAAAAATTCAAGATCCATGAAAATTAAAATTCATCTAATAATGATGAACAAGCACTATAATTGTTTAATTTCCTCATTTATTATTAAAATAAAATTAATAGGTTTATATACATGCATATATATGTTTAAAAATAAAATATTATATGATAATATAAATTTATGTAATAAGATGTAGCATTTGTGCAATAATATAGAAGCATCCTATATCATACATTATCTTTGTATTTGAACGACAACTAAAACTATACTGCATAAAATATTAAGCAAATATTTTATTATGATGCACTTAAAATTATTTGATCATAGATTAAGTTTTCATTTTTTTAATATTACTTTAAAAAACATCCTGAACTGGTTGTTTGAATGAACAATACAGAATATTAAATATTTACAATGAATATGATAATAAATGTTTATAAAATAAATAATGCATAAAATAATAAAGATATAATCTTCTACATTTATAATCTTTCTTTAAATTCTCTTTTTTAAATGACTTTCATAAACTAAGAACTATAGAAAGAAATTAAACGTATTTCCTTCATATTTCTTTCTTTTATTTTTATCATTTTTTTCTATTTTGCAATAGAAAATTAAATTTTATTTTGCAATGGAATAAGAAATAATAATTTCATTTCTTACCTCGTGTTTTTCTTGGTATTCAGACATGTCTAACCTAATAAAACCCTATAAAGACAAAAAAACTTAAATAAACATGCTTTATAACATAATTCTATCCTTTCTTTTTATTATTATTATTATTTTTGTTATGTAAAATTAAATATAAAGAAATAATAATTTCATTTCTTACTTCGTGTTTTACTTGGATTGTCTAATCTAATAAAACCTTTATCTACATGTCTAATCTAATAAAAATCTATAACGCAATAAAAAACTTAAATAAACATGCTTTATAGCTTGATATTTACTTTGACCAAGTATATACCAAAATAACATGAACTTCTTGATATCTCTATTATCCTCTTCTTCCTACTTTAATTAGAATTTCCTCTTCTTGCAAGTACACCAAATCCTTTCATTTATATTTATATTCGATATTTTTGTTCTAAAACTGATCTTCACCAGTAAATTTCATTTTATTATATGTTGATACACACACTAAATTAGAAATTTCAATTATACACACACTATTAAATTTAGAGAGGTATTTCAATTTTTAGAATCTGAGAGGAGTATTTTCATATAATATAGTTTAAAGGGTAAAATTATGTATAATTTTTGAATAAAAGCCTCTTAAATTGAGCTTTATTAATTATAGATGAAGCTGTAATTTTGGGATCTTACAATGTTTGGAAAATTAATTTTTAAAAAATAATAAAATAGCCTAAATATATTGAAAATTACAAAATCGTACTATGAAGTAATTTTACTAATGCCAAAAATGTTTTACAGAAAATTTTACTCTTTTTCCCATTCAATACAAGGATTATTTTATGTTTAAAACAACAAAAGTGTTATTTGCTTACACCTTTCTTGTCTTTATGTAGATATCTTGCAACTTGCTTGGCTAATTCTGTTTTTACCTAAACACAGAAAAAAAGAAAGAATATAAAAAAAACCACTCCTTCTTTCTCTAGAAAAATTTTTTTTTCAAAATTCAGGGACATTTAAATATTATTATAAGAGAGTTTGGTTAGGGGCTAAATAACATTTATTTATATAATTTTAAACATACATCCATCTTAGAAATTTTTTTTTTACATCTCCTTTCATATTTTCTCATTTATATGCATCTTCTCAAAATTTCAAGAACGAACAGAATTATATTTTTAAAAAAATTTAAATAGTGCAAATGTTCAAATATTATCCAGAATTTCCAATAAGATCTATCACAAATATCTGTACAGACGTTATTTAAATGATTATAAATATCTTGAGTTTTAATGCATTTTATTAAGAAACCAAATTAAAAAAAAAAGGCATTTCAGATATCAAATGATTACAAAAAAATTTATCAAGATTCATTTTTTTTAAACTTTTTATAATACAGTTAAAACAATATTAGAATGTCAAAAATATATAATGAAACTATTAAAATCAAAAAGACTAATCTTTAAGCATATGTTTTTTTAAAAAAGTCACAGAATTTTTAATGGAAGATAATAGACAAATTATAATTGCTTAACCAATCAAAGTTTTATTGAAAGGTTTTTGCTTTAATAATCATTAATTTATAGGGGAAAAAACACATTTGTACAATAGATCTTTTCTCATGAAATATGCTCAATTTCAAAATTCAAAATTAAATTTACAAGCAAAGATCTTATTATTATTCTCTTATTTCAAACAGAGATCTTAGACATAATCTGAATGTTCAAAAGAATTTTCTAGGCATGACATTCCAAAGCACATGGAACTATTTTCTTCTTCTTCATTGCCACAACATCCTCTTGGTGTGTGCCAAGGCCATCTGCCTACAGGCAGATTTCAAAACAACAGATGTTTTCTTTTTACAGGGGTAGGGTTGTCAGCCCTATGCCCTACAATCATATTAGGCAGAGAACCAAGGTTTAAAGTGAATTCTGAACCACTACAAACATCCATGGCATTGCCAGGACTCTGAACTCGAAACTGTGCCACTGAGCACCAGAAGACTAGTTGCAGGCCATCAGGCCTCTAATGGAACTGTTTTAGAATTTAAAAATTATGGTCAATAAAATAAAAAATTATTTAGATAAAAATTATTAATTCAGAGATATAAAAATGATTACCTATGCCAGATGATCCCATAAAAAGAAACACTAATGGGTGCTCTTCATCATACCAGCCATTTTCTTTCCTCCTAATAGCTAGTTAATTAAATAATTTACTTTAATGTAAACTAAATGTTAATGATACAAATTACTTAATTTCAGAAAATTCTTATTTATTCGTTGCATATCAAATTATTTAATACATATTGTCATGAATAAAAAATATGTTACAATAGACTTACAATTAGGTAAATATGAATTAATTACCAAATGAAATAGGTATGAAGCCAGTTATAATTATGAAAACTGATAAACATAAGTTAAACAGTTTTATTGAAATAGAACTAAATATTTACAATAACCAAATGAAACATGGTATATGAAATGAATTGCACATTAATTAAGTAGTCAAAATTAAATATGTTTGCATATATTGTACAGAACAATACGTTAAAAATGCTATAAAAATCGTGTTATAGAAAAACTACACATTATAAATAATTACCTGCTGCAGCATTTGAAATAGCACCTTCTTGGCCCACAATGAATTTCTTAAGCCTTTGTTCTAATGGAAACCTCCTTCTTTCTTCTGCTTCAAACTATATAACAATGCAAATCATGAATTTATATTAAGGTAAACATTATAAAATACTATTTAACTATTTGAATCAATATAATGATTAAAATTATTCATATATATTTAATATAATTGAAATAACAATAAAAAGAACATAAAATATAAATTTTTAAATTCAATAAACTTAACTTGTTTTTAATAACCATAAATTAATTTTGTTCCATCTCGAGAAACTTTTGTTTTAAAGTGAATGTAAGAAAATGAAATTCATATATACATTGTTAAATATATTAAAATTTAGAATAGACACTTTTTCGTTATTTAAAAAAATGGATTTTATAAATGTTTTAATATAATTTAGTGTGAAACATTTAGTGCAAATTTAAATTTGTTGGTTATAAATAATAAGAATGTATCTTTTTGGCATGTGCGTCTAGAGTAGTTAAACTACGAATAGATTAATTAAGTAAATGACATACAAAATGTTTCTACAGAAAATTAAGTGTTTCAACAGTAATTAAATCTGTCAAATCAAAATTTATAAGTAACTTTGGTTGACTGGACTCCAGTCATAGATGCGTATAAAGTTTTTTAAAGATTTTTTTTTTTTAAACACCACACATTTCTCTATCCAGCTTCTAAATAATTGCAGAAGTTGTATTTTCATATTTTCAGTTTAGTTTATTAGTGCATGAGAAAATATGTTTAGTTGTCTTTGGTTATTTTGAAGAAAAAAAAAAAGTTATTGATAAATCAGTGAAATTATTTTTCTTACAGTGAAGAAGTTTTTCTTACATTCCTTAAGAAAAATTTAATTATAAACTCATATTACTTTTAAATTTCCTCTTTTTCTACACAATTTCAACTTGCTGAAATAAGTAAATTACATGCATGTGAAGAACATACATCAACAATTAAACAGTTACATGTATTTTTGAAAATTAAAAATGAAGAATTAATGTATCATTTTTGAATAATTACATTAAAGTTTCAAAGATATGGTTATACTAATTTTGCTGAAAGAAACATGTATGGTTGCTGATGATTGATTGAATAGTATCTACAACTATTATAAATGCTTGAAATACAGCTAAAATAAAAATTCAACTAATTATTTAATATTCTAAAATTATGATGGAATATTAAAATCAAAAAAGATAGTTTTCATTAAAACAAGCATAAAATGATAAATTCTTAATTTTTAGTATATTTAATTTACTATGCTTCTGTATTTTTTTTTTGCTCCTGCTGACAAAATAATTTCCTTCTTTTTTTCTCCCCTCCTCCAAAATACTCTACCAATGTGCTGTATCTGACATTAGAGTTTCTTTTTCCAATCTTTAGTTGGATTTTGCAAAAAATACTTATGTTTCAAATGAAGTATTATTCCATTAACCAAAAAAATCTTTCTCATTTTTGCACATATTTACTTTAAGTAAAAGAGAAAAAATACTTTTGTGGTGTGATCATTTAAAAATTCCTCCATTTTCGAATCTTCTTTAGCATAATGAACAGGCATGTGTCCAACACCATTTTGTATAGTAGGATTTGCTCCTGTAAAAGTGTATACATGGATATCACATTTATAGCATCATTTTTTGGATACTTTCATCAAAATTATATGCATAACATTCTGCATATTCTATTGATAATCTATAATCTAATCTATAAAAATGTAATTAAGTCTAGATTAATTTGCTGTTTATTGCTAACGTCCATTTTTATTTTAATTTTTTATTTAAATTTGAGAGAGGTGTAAAAAGCAATACAAAATATACAGTTACGATGCAATTTATTACAGACATAATAAGACATCTTAATAAAGTAAAATTTATTAAGATAATAATTATATTAATGCTTTAATAATGTATGAAGAATAAATAATATTCAGATTAGAGACATTAATAAAAAAGATAGTAAATTCATATTTTTTGAATGTAAGGAAAATATTTACTTTTATAATTAATGTTGAGACATTTCAACAGAATAAAAATGCAATTAAAGGCTGAAGTCTACCAACATTAAATGGAAAATGAATCATTCTTGTACATTTGATAACAGTAAAAAAATTGCAAGAAATTAATTTAAATTTTGAGTTCATGAACTATTCCTAAGAAGTTCAAAAAGATTCAATATATAAACATAAAATTCAACCAAGAAAAAGATTTTATACAAATCAAAATGAATAAATAAATAAATAATTATTACTTATAGAAATATAAAGCATAATGTTAAAAAATTTCTGACAAAAAATTTATTTTACAAAAGTAATCACAAAATATATACAAGGTGAAAATTTTATAAAAAAGAAATGAAAAGCATGAATGAATGTTGGAATAATGAAGAAACCATTTAATTAAAAAAATTTACTAAGTTGAAATAGATTTTAAGTTAATTTTTCTTTTAAAAACAGAAATAGTAATATTTTATTACCATATTTTAAGAGAAGTTCAACAATTTCAACAGAATCATTCAGAACAGCATAATGCAAAGCAGTGCAGTTTGCAAATGTAGCTCGTGTGTTTAGTCTACCACTGAATTCTTCCTCTCTAGTAGACCAAACTACACCAATAAATAAAATAAATAAATAAAAAAAAAAATAAATAAAAAAAATACATAATAAAATTCAACATTTATTACAATAACAAATATGTGTCCAAAGATTGTAACAAATTACAATTCATAACAAAATAACAGAAAGAAAGATTCTTAGAAAATTTAAATAATCCTAATATTTTAAAATTTTGATTATATGATGCTAATTTTTATTTTATTTTTTTCTTTTAATACTACATCTTACATAAACATAGCCTATGTGCTTTATTATAATAGGGATATGAACAGAAATAAGTAAAGAGATCAAAATTTTATAACATAACTCATATGAAAAAATGTGCTTTTCATTTCTCCACATAAAAATGTTTAGTCAAAGAAATATTGATAAAATTTTCTGTGAGAGAAAAATAAGCAAAACATAACAGTTGTGGATGATGAATTATAATCAGGAATTATTATTATTTATTTAATTTAGAAAATTAAATATATTGATTTAAGACTAAAATCATGTATCCGATTTTATTATTCTTACATTAATGAAATTCCGATTCAAGATATAAATGCTTTGTAGCATCGAAATGTTAACATTTTTGTGTTCATCATTCGATTTTTCACAATTCAATAATATCACTGTTAATGCTATTCTGCTGTCAAACAATAAAACACTGATTTTTCAAAACGGTATAACTACTTTGGAGTCATCCAGTGATTTCTGATACTGGATATTTGTTCATCAACATTTCTGCATAATTATTTTGTGAATTTTATTGCAATTTCATCTTACTTCTTATTGAAAGACTTTAATTAGAGATATTGTTCAGGAAGTTATTTTAATAATTATTATTAAGACTTCTCCCTTAAAATAAAAATTATGTTAACAAAAATAAAAAATTTTATTTGTAGTTTTAACTATTTTAAATTTTTACTCCTAATTATCTCATACCCAACATTTTTCTTTATTTACTCAAATTTAATACATTAATTGATGTATATTTTGGATATTTATTGTGTAAGAGGTGATACTCAACTTTGAAGTTGTTTGGGGAAAACTAACCAAATGTAATTAATTCAGGAGTAAATGAAGTTTAAATGATACATATTGAAATGAAATATACAAAATCAAATGGGAGAAAAAAGAGTTACTGTGTTTTGAAAAGCGAAATAATTTTGTGTTGATGACAGCAAAATGAAATAACTAAATGAACATAATTCATAATAGAAAAATAATCATAAAAATTATTTAAAAAAATTTGGTAGTCGGGTGAGCTTACAAGCTATGATTTTGTTGTTTATGATTCAAAAACAAATCCCCAATTCAAAGTTTTAAATATGTATCATAATATCGCGATATTAGATGGACGATATATCGATTTTAGAAATTTCAACATCCTCCAGCCCTAGTATATGGTACATCAAAGAACAGACATGAATGACATGTGGATTTTATGTTGCTAGTCTTTTCTATTTTAAGGCTCAAAATTACGCCAGCCACTACACACCAAGACGTTGAGAAGTGTTGACTAATTACAAGTCTCAGCATGCTATTCCTGAAGCTTGCAATTGACTGACACTTCAAGCCTCAAGGCTCGTTAATTTCATGTGAATGTGTCTTTCTAACAAAGGTATGACATTACAGTCATAAGTAACCAAACAAAGAATACAACTAAAATAAAACATATACAAATTATAATAATGATTAGACATTTTTAGATATATATACCTTCAAGTGGATGAACACGTTTCTCTTTTGCTACTTCATACACAGAAGAAAAATGATCTCCTAGATTTGGATCTGCTCCTAATTTAAGAAGCTCTTCAACAACTCTATTAAAAATAATAAAACTATTTTAAATACGCAAAAAAAAAAAAAAAAAATGTGTCAATATATGAAAAAAATTTTTTTTTCATTAGATAATAAGTTATTTGAGAACTGTAAAACTGCATAATAGTTATTTGCTACTTTATTTTAAACTTTAAATACATTTGTGAAGTTCTAAATAAATAATAATGGCAGATATTCTACAACATAAATCAAGGTTTTTAATTAATAAAAAAAATAGTAATATGAGGAATAAATATTGATAAATAAAATTATTCAATATATTTGGATTTTAAACAGAAAAGAATACGAAAATTAATTCTAATAATTCGAATTGACTCGTGAAAAATGTCACAAGAGAACGTTTTTGTACAAGCAGTAATTTCTTGCATGTAAATAAAAAAAAAAAGTATCTCGTTTTCAATTTCTTTTATTTATTTTTCGATCATCTTTCCATTTTGTCTCGGTATTATGTTTTGGAAATATTACGAAAAAATCAGGGGTTACAGAAAAATTAGGTGGCAAATTATATCTATTGGCAGAAATTGTGGGCTGACAAAAATTTTAATTTTAAAAAAATGCTAGAAAAATACGGTCCCAAATAAATATTAATTCGAAGAACACTCGCTGCTGTGCATGCTGGGTTGTTCACAAGATATATTCTTGCCGCCGCTCAGCTATTGTACAAAACATTAATTAAATATGGGATCAAATGAATTATGAAATTTTGGGAAGTGGGTGTTAATAGGAAACTTTTTAACTAGTAATTTCAAAGCTCATTATATTTGCACATTACTGTTAAAAGTTTAGAAATTCATTTCGGGTGGGTTTCCAATTTTGTCACTTTGGTGTTCTTCACTTGATGTATATGATATTTCACCAGCCGATTTTTATTTTTCGAAAAGAAACTCTTCCCATACTACTTTTTAGTTAAGAGATTTAGTTTTAAGATGATTAACATTCCAATTACGACTACGATTAGTAATTGAAATTTCAAAGTATGGTAATTTATTCCACGTTCCTGTGATATCTATACTAAGTACAATTTTCATATCAGCTGTCGATCCTGCACCATTCATGCAGAAAACATATTAATTTCATATACCCTCTTTGCTGTACTATTAGCATATCTAGCACTTAAAATTAATACAAATCAACCATTGCGACGATTGACATTTTCAATCTTTTTTGTAGCTCAAGATGCAAATATCCGTAGCTTTTTCGTGAAAATTCCAAGCTTATGGAACACTTCATTTATCTAAGGGTTTCACAGGTAATAAATTGTCAATATGTTAAATACTCGCAAGAAATTCCTTTAAAATTTAGATCCTTTGTGTTTTTTTTAAAATTTTCTATGTATAAAATAAAGATACATTTTTGAGAAAAAAATGGAACGTAGTACAATTAAAATGGTCCCATTTGTGTTCAATATGTTAAAAAATTGTTTTATGGTTGGACTGTACTATCAATAGACATATTTCTTGAAGTATTCAGGTTTTCAGATTCATGTTTCATTAAATACTTGAGATTTTCAAATAAGATTTAATTTTTGATACTAAATTTCTTCTATAGGAATATTATTTTGAAATGAAATTCATTAGCTTATTTAATCAATTTCATATTAAGTAATTTTATTACAATGTTCTAAAACACAGCAATTTTTTTATCATTTATTATACAAGTTTTTAATAAAAAACATTTTTGTGTGCGGGAGGGGGGAGCAGGTGTTCCATCTTTGAGCTATAATATATAATGTGATTTTTTTTCACTATGAAGCAGTATAATTTATGTGATTTGTATAAAAACAACTCGCAAAAAAAAAATTTCATTCCTTTTCAACCAATTAAACAGCAAATTCTTAAATAAAAATATATAAATTTCAATAAAACAAACTTTAAATTTCCATTCATTGCAGCAACTTGCAAAGACGTCCAACCATAAGGATGTCTGTGGTTTACATCTGCTCCTCTTTTTACCAATCTATTTTAAAAAGTTAAAAAAAATAATAATTTTGTAAAATTAATAGATGATATAAAACACATTCACAAACGTTAAGAATTATAAAATAAAAAACATAAGAAAATTAAAATTTTAACAAAGAAAGAATTATAAAAGTTGATTCTAATTATTTCTAATTTTTTTAAAAATAATTTTTTAAAGTTTAAAATAAAAAATATATGAATTATTGCACAGAATTAATATTGATTAATAGTAGTGAGAATGAATACATAAAATAAAACATTTTTGAACCAGTGTAAAATAACTTTCAGCTTTTGTTTTGCTACTATTTCGCTTTTTACAGCAAATCAGTTCCATCCGTTAAACATATTCAATGATATTTTTAATTTTCCAAAACTTGACGGAAAATGAGTAAAATCGAAAAAATAATTTTCTTAGAACTTTTTCAATTCTTGGTATGAAGAATTAATATTTAAAATATTTAAAAAAATTTTTGTTAAACAATGTTTATTAATTTATTTGATTTAACATATTTTTTAAATGGTTTTACTTTGGATTCAACTTTGTTTAAACAAATTGTGCGAGTAGAAAATACTTCTACTATTTTACTGCAAAAAGTAGTATTTTATACATGAAATTTTAAAGTTTTGAAAATGCAATGTATTCAAGAATAAACAGAATATTAAAAAAAAAAAATATTAGATATTTTGATCTTATAAAATAAAATTTTATAACTCAGAATTGCTTGAACTTTTTTTTTTTTTTATTAGACTAACATTTTAAGCTAATTTTGAGAGTGCAAATAAATTATTCCTATCAACATAACATAATATATTATAATTTTTATTACAGTCTTAATGCTAGTCTGAATAAATTATTTCCAAAATAATAAAACAATTGTACACATCTCCTTTATACAAATACTCTATTCAACTAAGTATTAACAACTCCTAAGACCAGATAGAGCATTAGATTAAATTTCAAAACTGAGCGAGCTCAGTTTAAAATTTAGCAAGTGAAGTTGAATTTAAAGTTCCTAAGTGTATTCAGAAGATAAGCAAGACAAATATATAAGCCAAAATATTTTTCATTGATCTCAAAGAAGAGGCTATAAACCTCCTTAAATGTCATTTCTAATCACATTTATACTAAACTACAGTGACAAAATTTGGGCATAATATAACAAGTCCTTGTGGTGTAACATGGATAATGCTGAATATGTTACATATCTGTTTCAGTGATGAATGACTTTATGTCAAAGGATAAGCATTTAAAAACAATAATAATAGCATATAATTATACATAAATTTTAACAATAACTACTAATCATGCCTGAAAGATATAAAAATTTTCCTCTTCACCTATTAATATTTTTTATAATCATGGTAAATTACTGATTATTGATTCCTACCATTTTAGAAAGTGATAATCATATCTCTCCTATTATGGTGTTCAACATAACATTAAACAAGTTACAATTGTTTTCTTCAAAATAACATCTTTTTAATTGTAATAAACTTATTTAACATATAAAGCATTTCTAATTTATATCACATTTAAGCAGAAATTACATTAAGATTAATAAACTTTCTAAACACAATGATGTTGAAAGTTGAATACAGTACAAAGGATTTCTAATAATTTAAATAAACAGGAAGTGATTATTTTTCAAGATACCAATAAAAATTACAACAGCTTCACTTTTAAAGATACCTTTAAATGTATACATTTTTTCAACTTAAAATGATACTAAAAATTTAGATTATGCAATTATATGCTACTTGCATATGAATGTTCTTTTTGCTAGTAATATTTTTACTAGAAATGACAAAAATGCATTAAACTAATGAGCATATGTAAAAAAAAAATTGAGAAGTATATGCTGTTACGTATGATTAAAAAATTGAGGCCTGATGGCCAAGTGACTAGCGCCAGGCGCTTGGTGCCACAGGTTACAGTTTCGAGTTCCGGTAGTGACATGGATGTTTGTAGTGGTTCGGAATACACTTTAAACTGTAGGTCCTGAGCTAACATGATCGTAGAGCATTGCAGAGATAGTGTTACTCACGTCCGTAGCATATATTCAAGCAACATGTACCTTCCTAAGTGCTAAAATGAATAGCAGCATTCGTCGGTGTAGCCCACACGACACGTTTTCTTCAAAGCTAGTTTGTATTCGACTGCTCACTGGGAATGGCCACTACAATCCAGTCTTCGACGCAATTAAAAAAAAAAAAAAAAAGATAAAAAGAGATTGAGATAAAAAGAGAGTGAGAGAGAAGATTGCAGTTTTGTTTGAAAAAAACAAATGGTGAAATATTTTACAACAAGTACTATTATAATAATATTGCAAACAATAAAAGCTGGACAAAGTAGCACAAATTCTTGAGGGCAAACCAATTTCTCATTTTTAGATCTAATTTGCTGACAAAGAAGTTACAATTAAGAAATAAAGATAAATACCAATTATTTTTAGAATAATGTTGCAATAAAGATAAATTCTGTGATGCATAAATTTTTTAAAGAAATTTAAACAAAGTTTATTCAGAATTTATTATCAGTGACTTCTGACCAATTATCAATTATAGATACTTATTTTAAGTACATAAATGGAAAACAAATGATTTATACCTTTTAATTTCTGTTTCATTTCCAAGCTTTGCAGCTCTAAGAAGCTGATCACCTATTAAAACATTTAAATCATTTATCTGAGTATCAAACATATTATTAAAAAGAAAGGTATTTTAAAGAACTATTATTAAAGTATATTTTACAGAAGTTAAAAATACTTAAAAAGAATTAAGAAATAATTGGCATTGTTAAATTAGGACATTTGCAGTTAAAAAACAAACAAATGCAGTTAAAAAAAAACAAATTAGAACACTTAGAGTTTTCCTATAATTTTAGAAATATCATCTAAATCAACATACACAGAAAAATTTTACTAAAATATATATTTCTTTAAAAATCAAACAAACATTTATTTAATTAAATAAATTGTGATATTGAGATCTTTAATTTAAGTATGCTTCTAGAAATATTTACTAGTATATTATTATATTGCATACAACTCTTAAAGCTTTATTGCCTAAAAGTATTTTTTTTACAATCCCATGGTTTCAAAATAATTGACTAAAAAAAAAAAAAAAAAAAAATAATGGATATTTATTTATTATCATATATAAAAACTAAATACTTTTCTAATAAAGTATATGGAAATATTTAATGATTTTGAAACAGTTTTCTAAAATACAATACCCTTTAATCCAACATTTTCAAAGCAAGATTAGAGATTTTGATGGATTATCGAACATCAATATAGTTTTAATGGGAATACCAAATCACTTTTGATAAAAATAAAAAATGTCAATTCAAATTGTTTACACACATTCTGAACCTGTGTGGGTAATATATAAACTTGACAAAGTATTTCACCATTCTACCAAATACAAAATTAAATTAATTAACATTAAATTAATTTAATTGAAGATTCTTATAATGATAAATACAGCACAAAAGAAAAAATTAATAGTTTACAAAGTAAAACAAGTTGTGACAAGCTATTACTTTGTGACAAAAAAAGTATACAAGAACATTATTGTTTAAAGTATCTGATATTGACCTGCTTTCACGATTCAGATCTCTTCAAAAATCATTACAAATTTTACGCAAATTTATGAGTTCTCGAGAGTTGTATTTTTAGTTAGATTCAGCAAACTTTATAATTGCATTTATTTCATCAGAAAGCCTGTTTCCATGAAACTTTAGCTTCATCTTTTATGATTCCTTCTTCTATATCCGATCCTACCTTCTGAATCTGGGATATGTGGGTTCACAAAACTGTGTGCAATCTGTTTGTCACTTGATTCTTGGCCCACAAGCAATATTTCTATCCAGTCAACAATTTACTCATCAAGAACATCTGCAAAAGGGTAATTTGTCTATTAAATCTACCACCACTAGATCTGCACCTTCATCATTAGGCCAAAGTCTGTGCAAGCAGAGTTACAAATTCCATCTTTGATATTAAACTATCTTTTAAGATTTTAACATCACAGTAACAATTCAAAACGCCTTGCACAAAAAAGATCTTCTATAAAAACACTTCACATTTTAAATCACACCTTGATCCATCGACACAATTAAGTGAATGACATTTGATGTAATGTCACTCCCGTAATATAATCTATCAAAATATCTACTACTTCAATGTAATCTACAAAAATATTTAATAATTGTATTAGTAGTTGACGTATATTTTACTGTACAAGCACTGTAACGATACAATACTAATACAGTGCAAATGTGACATATAAATTGTTAGAGAACAAGAAACACAATATTGAAATAAAAACTTATGATAAACATTTGGCGAAAATGCAAAATAATCCTACTGTCCTAATTTGCCGATAAGATCAACAAGCGTTTGAATCTGCACGAAAAAATCCGTAGGTGAACGGCTATATACTATTGAAAGCTATTAAAAAAAATGTCTGTTTGTAGAAAAATACAGAAAATTTTATAAAAAATAAAATACAGTTTATCAATTAAAATATATAGAAAATACAGAAATTTAAATAATTTCATAAAATAAGTTAAGTACAGTTTATTAATTTAATAGTCATATACTGAAAAGATTTTTCTTTTAATTAATTACTTACAAAATGGAAAAATAGAACTCACCCAAAGAGGCAGAAGAACAAAAAGCATATAATAAAGCTAAATATGCGGCGCGATTCAATGATGATTTCTTTAGTGAAAAATATTTATCAAATAAATTAACAACTCTAGGAGAATTAATAAATAAAATTTTATAAGCATTATTTTTTACATATACGCTTAAACGTCGACTATTCTGAAAAGTGTCATGTCTTATTCCAAGAAAATATCGAAAATATTTGGGGAAATTACGAATCAAATTTAATTTTCTCATTTTATACAATTATTAAATCGAAACTTTTCCGCTCAGATCAGTTTGTTTATTTGTTTTCCAGTGCTATTGCATCATCTAGTGACTAAAATTCGCACGATGCTGCATGATCCAGATTACCTATTGGATATATTATGTATGCTATGATTGGGTGATTTGCCAAAGCTATCTACATTGTTACAATTTCATGACATTTTCTGATTACTGATATTTAATTGTAATTTAAAATATAATCAGTTAAATTTCTTAATAAACAATGTTTGTTATATGAAAACAATAATTTCTACATATATAATTGAACCACAAAACACTTTAATATCAAATATTTAAAGGGGGAGGAAGTAACATGTATCAATCAACTTTAATTTTTTCTGTGAAATAATTGTTTCGAAGATATTATTAAAATATTTTTATTATCATTCAGAAATAACAGGATTCCGGAAATTTTTACTTCTTTTAAATTGAGAACTCAAATACTAAAAATATATATCTATTTATTTTAGAGTTATACAAAAATCAGTTATCTAAAACATTATCGATCTCTAATTGATGTAATTTTTGTAATAATTAATTATTTGGAATACTGAAATAGCTGCCTTTCGTGTGAGTAGAAGGAAAAATAATAGGCGTGGCATTAAAACAATCACATGTTCACTTTCATAATTTAACAGGAAAAGTTTGAGCATGCGCCGTTGCTCAACTTTTACTTCCCTGTATTGTACAATACGAAATTGTTATAATATCGAAAATGATAAGCAAAACAAATGATAAGCATTTTTTGAAGAAACAGCATTAGCGAGTATAAATATCAAAGTTACAAGTCTTGTAGAAATTAAAGTGTTAGAAATATATTTTATCTATTTTCTTTAATTTATTCAATTACTCCCCTCATATTTATTCAATAATTCATTTGATTAGATCTCAGTTTGTTATTCCTTATAATATAACACTAAGACAACAATTTATTTTCATTATGGCGAGTTCTTTTTTGTTAAATGGAAGAGTAGCT